>JAEUYN010002487.1:0-115869 GCA_018257835.1 Euura lappo | reverse complement strand
ACAGAGAACTGCAGGCTGAAGACTCGTGCGTTACGATAAACAAATGATAAACAATTGAAAAAAAAAATAATAAAAATAAAAAAAATCCCTAGACAATATAGACCGCATATTGTATACAGATAACTATAAATATATTATAACGATAAAAATTATATGAATTTAAATCGAGATCAAAGAGAGAATAATATGATGTATATAGGACCTATCGTTTGCACTGTTATTTGAATATCGATTTCTCTCTTTTTTTTTTCTATTTCTATTATAATTATATGTATAAAGGAAAAAATTTGCAAATAAAAGAGCATCTTTTACTCGTGGAGAAAATTTTTGCTAATTACTGTAACTTCTGTATTTCTTTTATTTCATTTTTTTTTTTTCCCCCACGTTAATAATAATATTTTTTCTCCTCGTGTCTACAAAATTCTACATATGCAATTATATGTATACATGAAAAAAGAAAAACTACTCATATATATCTCTCTGCAGTTATATTTATTATATTTTGTGTATTTATAAATTTTTATCTCTTTTTGTTATTTTATCTGGACATTTGTTGTGGGATTCACTATTCATTATTATACTGTTAAAAAATGTAGAAAAAAAAAACAATCAAACTCTGTAACATAATATAATATGAAATAAAAAATAATAATTAAAAAAGTACCTATATATACTAAAAAAAAAAAAAAAAAAAAAGCAATTCATTAAAACCTACAGCTAATTACGTCTAATTATCTTTTGAACAATTTTTCTTCGTTCATCTTTTTTTTGTTTGTTTTCGTGTGTGTATATACATATATCGCGTGTCTAATAACATAAGGTCGTAAGCGCCAAAAACACGATTTTGGTGGCAAAAGGTCGTATAATTTTTTTTTTTTTTTCGCCATTCGCTCTAAAAATGATCAAAACGTATTAGATCAATTGAAATTACGAGATCGAAAAATGTAAATGCAAAAGGTCGTATGTTGGGCGGATACGTCATTTTTTCATTACAATTTTTGAGGAAAATAAAAAAAAAGGTAAAAGCAGAAGGTCGTAAGCGCCATTTTATTTTTTTTTTTTAATTTTTCATGATTTTTTCAAATAGTTGTAAAAACTCATGAAACGCAAAGATAAATTGAAAAAAAAATACCGATTCGAAAAATTCGATGGTGGATACGACCTTTTGCAATTGATGGAAACCATTTTTTTTTTTTTTTTTTTTGCGGAGTTAGGACTGAAAGGGAAATTTCAACGTTTATGAACGAATCTTCCGCTCCCAGTTTAAATACGGTTTAAAAAAAAATGTACGACCTTTGCCGTAAGCAAAAAGTCGTATATTGGCGCTTACGACCTTATGTCATTAGACACGCGATATATATAATTCTCATTATAGTTAGGGAAAACACAGGAAGGCTGTTTAGCCAAGTGAAAAGAGGCACAATGAGTGACTCGTACGATATAACATAGCATATATGGCATATATATACTATATACTATATACCATAACCATAACCATAACCGCAGAGCGAGAGAAAGAGAGAGAGAGAGAAGTGCGCAGATTTTGTTCGCAATCTCGAGAATTTCACGGACTCGTTACATGTAGTTTTGTGCAGTACATATAAGGAAAAGGAGAGCCTCTTATATCTGCACGATGGATCGTACAAGAATCGCGCGATACTCGAACTAACTATAAACTAGGAATGCCAAAAAATATAATCGATCAATCGGAAGCATCGATTATTTTTCCTCATAATCGATTTATTCATTAACCATTAAATTCTGACCCAAATTTCATTATGAATGTGAATTTTTTATTTTCTTCTCTCAATGCTTTCAATGATTTTTTTTCTAGTAAATTCTCTCAGTGACGGGGTGAAAAGAAAAAAAAAAGCAAAAAAAAATTGAAAAAAATAATCAATATACACTATTAAAATTATGATTTTTAGATGGGCTATAAATTTTTACCGATATTTGTACATAAGATTTACATACTTGAAATTTTTTTCATATACTAATCATAACGATATACTATATCGATCGAGATTATTTTTTAACGATCGTAATATATTAACTAAATAGTGAAAAATATTCAAGAATATTGAAGAATATTCAGTAAATAAGTTTCAAGCGATGCAAAAAGAAAAGAAATTCCTCTCATTATTGTTGCCCATATATATATTCGTCTATGTCACAATAATAATAATAATAATAATAATAACAATAATATTTAATAATAGTAATAGATCTCTTTGTAAATCGCAAAGCAAGGGTATATATATGAAAAAAAAAAAGACCAAATCGCGTTATATTTGATTATTTTTTTGAAAATCAATTATCTTTCGTGCAACGGGGGGGGGGGACATCCCTATACTAAACTAACAAACTAACTCTACATGTAGAGCGTGAGAATGGCAATGTGATTTCGGGTGATTCAAGTATACATATACATATATAGGCACAGCGTTCTATAGTTCTCATTGTGTCTTAATTTTTTTCTTTTTCTTTTTCTTTGAAGAAACACGCGGATCGCTATAAAGAGATAACCACGACTATTATACATGTATAGATAGGTACTCTGGGGTATTCCATATATAGAATTGTTAGCGCGCGTCTAACTAACTAAATATAGAAGCCTTATAGCGTAAAGTACAGCGGGCAACCATTATATATACAGTATACATATACAGTATGTATATATGTATACTCTCTCATTCCTCGCTGTTACAAGTATAAGAGGCAGAACGGTCTTTGCGTTACTATACACCACCACTACCTGCTGCAGTCCTTTACACTTTTAACACGCTCGCTTTACGTCCCCCTCCCCCCCCTTCCCACCCTACGTTTACTCCGAACCCACAGACGCCGATCCTACTACCCGAGGTCTAAGCTCTAAGCCAAGGTCAAGGTTCCACATTTTAGAATTTAGAACAGAGAAGATCGACTACTGTTTCATCCCCCCAACGGAATTTATTTTTTCAATTTTTTTTTTTCTCTAGATTCAGTTCTCCTTATTTTTCTTCTTTCTTCTTCATCTTCTTCAAGATTTTATGTATAAATTGTATCGTATATAAATGGAAGAAGAAGAAGAAGAAGAAGAAGAAGTTGCGGTATATAAAGAAACGGAAGTCGAACCCCCCTCCACGAACGAGTATAAAATTAAGAAGACTTATATATATATTTGCACGCAGTTTCATTGTTTCTTTCATTTGGTTATTTATCTTTGTATTTTTTTTTTTCACAAAACAAACCATGAGTGCGGGTGTTTTATTTCGTGAGAACGTACGAAACTTGAGAAACATTGAGTATATAATGTATAACCCGTATATATATATATACATATATAGGTACAGTTAGTTTGAAGTCTCTTTTTAAGACTGTTTTATTAAACAAAGAATAATAATAATAATAATAATAATAATAATAACGATAAGGATAATAATAGAATAATCTCTTTCACAACTTCCGGACAAACTTGAAGCTACAATAAACTAACTTTTCCATACACTTATGTATATCAACAGACAATTTAATTACCGTTGTTTAATTAGTTTTTCTTCGTTGATGGCAATAAATCGAATTGAATTTTAAAGAAGTAAAATGATTATTGCGTTAATATTATCATTATTATTATTATGAAAGAAGAAAAAGTATAATTAAATTTTCAAAAAACGTCACATCAAGCCTCGAATGTAAAAGAAAGAAGATATAATTGAAGTGAAAAAAAAAAAAAATGGGGTTTAAATTCCCAATATTCAGACTGATAAGAGAAAAATAGTGTTTTGTTATTGATTTTTATAAACCTTGAATTAATGATTGATATACGTATAGACGTATCGTGTTATCGAGGCGGGTTACGGTCAGTGCAGGTCATAACAGAACTAATTAAAAAACGATATAGAAGATAAAAGAAGAAAAGAAAAAAAAAAGATCGCGAAAGATAAGCACACATTATATTGTTAACAATCATTTTCACGTTGATATTTAACTAATTGTAAGGGACAAAAAAATATATATATATATTATATTATTATTTTATATAATATTGGGAAAGATTAATAGATTAGATTATATTGAAGATTAATTCTTTCGCATATAGAATAAAATGCGGTCTTTCTCAAAGTATATATGTATAAACACAATTTCACACGAAATCTTTGACCAAAGCATATATATATAGTAATGAATATACCTAATCAAAAAAATACACAACAAGTCGATGTATATTATAGCCAAAATGTACATATATACATAAAGTCGTCAATTAGAGTTGAAGATGTATTAAAGAAAATATATAATTGTAAGGAAAATAAAAAAAAAACTATCTTGAATCTTGGATCTAACGATGGAAGTAAAGAGATCAGAGAGAGAGACTCCCGAGGGGGTTATATTTCTTCTTTTTCAATAAAATCAACGACGTCGTTCGTCGTAATCACTAATCTCTATCGCAACGAGTCAAGTATGTATAATAGTATAAGGATTCCAAACCGTGCAGGCCTTTTGTATACATATACCGGACACGTAGTACATAATGTACAGCTACTCTCATTAATACTATAAGGATAACTGAAAAAAAGTTATGTCCATAGAAAAGAAAAAAATATATATATATTGAATGCGGTGAAGATTTTTTTTTTCAGACAAAAATATCGATAAGTTTATTGAAACAATATTTCATCGATTTTTAAGACCTGAATATTGAAGAATATTGACGAACATCAACTAAATAATAAAGAATATTGAAGAATGTTGAAGAATATTGAAGAATGTTGAAGAATGTTGAAGAATATCAACTAAATGTTGAAGATTGTTGAAGAATATCAACTAAATATTAAGGAATATTAGAGAATATTAAAGGATGTTGAAGAATATCAACTAAATGTTAAATAATGTTGAAGGTGGAAGAATATCAACTAAATGTTGAAGAATATCAACTAAATATTAAGGAATATTGGAGAATATTAAAGGATGTTGAAGAATATCAACTAAATATCGAAGAATATGAACTAAACATTAAAGAATGTCAACTAAATGTTGAAGAATATTGAAGAACATCAACTAAATATTAAGGAATATTAAAGAACATTAAAGGATGTTGAAGAATATCAACTAAATGTTGAAGAATATCGACTAAATATTGAAGAATGTTGAAGAATATCAACTAAATGTTAAATAATATCGACTAAATATTGAAGAATGTTGAAGAATATCAACTAAATATTCAAGAATATTAAATAACATTCGGTAAATAAGTTTGAAGCTCGGTTTGAAGCGATGCAAAAAGAAAAGTAATTCCTCTCATTATTGTTGTGTCTACATGTATAATATTCATTTGTCTATGTGACTGTAGAATTTCGAATCAACTCTCCAATACAATAATAATAACAACAATAAATCCCTCTATAGATCGCAACACAAGGGTAGGTATTAAAAAAAAATACACGATATAATATATAAGAGACAATATTTGGTGTAAAATTCACCAGAATATACGGAAATATGTACATGTATAATACATCGAGGGGTTGTTGCCTCCTGCTTCCTTGCCGCAGGCATCGGCACACCACCGCGTTACGGGTCCTCGTCCTCCTCCTCGTCCTCGTCCTGCCCCACCCAATAGACGGGGGAGAGTGACTCACCCCAATACCCCATGCACACGTACTATACGGAGTAAGAGAACTACGCAGTCACCCACCGTGGCGCACCATCCTCCCTTCCCCTCTTTCTCGCTCTCTCTCTCTCGCACACACTAAACCCAGTCTATGGATGGACTAATGCTGTGCGCACCTATTTCTCTATTTCTACTATCTACCTTCTACCCCTCAAACTCTGCACCGTCTGCACGCACCACGCGAAGAAACAAAAAAACACTCTAAATACGTATAAACTGAAGGTAGCAGCCATAGTTTAGGATTTTAGCAACCAAAAGAGCTGAATTTTTTAATTAAAAATCAGAGTAATAAAATTTTTCGAAATATCAAGCTTCAAATATATCGCTGATAGCTTCAGATTATTATACGTGGAATAAAATAGATACGATTTGAGCCGCGCGGTTTTACCGGTTCGCAGGATAACGATTCAAATTTTTCAGTATATTCTCATCCTATCCTATGAAAAAATTGAAAAACCCTTCGATACTACAATGATAAATATTGCGCCGGTATACATATATTGTTTACTCACCTCGATGTGTAGGGGTGGGGGACCAGGAGGAACAGTTAAATTTCCTCTAGTATCACGATATTATTGTTGTTTTTTTTTTCTTCTTCTTTTTTTCGATGTATACGTGAATGTGAATAGAATAGTAGAAATATAAACAAGGTACGATATGACGTGATAGACGGGTCGTGAGTTTAGAGGTTAGGGAGAACCGACACCGTACGACCTCACTACGCGACGCTCAACTCGCTACTGAGTACCGAACCCTGCGTTCAACCTTCCGAGATCTGAAATCGTTACCGAGTCGAGTCGACACTCGACGCGCGGAGGACGGGAGAACTGGGAGAAGGATGGCAATGCCAACGGGATACGTGTTATCCCCGCTACCCGTGATCCTTTGCGCCATAGTTCCTGGCCAATCAGACCGCGTCTCGCGGGCGCGGGGGACATCGACGCTCTTCAATTTCGTCCTCGATATCCCTTTTTTCTTCTATTTCGATAATTATCATTCAAAGTAAAATTCGAATTAGAACTCGATATCTTTGGGCTTTTATATTATTAATTTCAATAGAAAAATCACTATTATTTCGCTAATTATTGATACAGATTTTAATTCTTCTGTTCCCTTTCCTCATCCTAGTAGCAAATTATGTGTAGAACGATACCGTTTTTTTTTTTTGTTTTTTGTTTTTCAAGGATTACTTGAATTCGAATAAAGATTAGAATTTTTGTGATACGTGAGGTTATTGACAAATTGAAATCCTCATCGCATTGTTCTTTGCTTCTGATTGCAATAATTGATTAAATTTTTTTTTTTTTTAATATGTATTTAAATGTTTTATTATACAGTAAATACGAAAAATATATAGCAATACGAACTAAAATTTCATGTTTTGTTCTTTCTTCAAAATTATACATTTTCATAGAAATTCATTCTATATTCGTTTGTTTTGTTATACAGAAAATAAAAACAAAAAAAAAACTAAAAAAACTACAAAAAACTAAAATTCCGTCTTTTATCACCTTTTTTACTTTTCTTTTTAAATGGTAGATTTTCATAGTAATTTATTATTATTCCACATCTTCGTTTTGTTTTATTAGAGAAAAATTATAATTCCGTGTTGAATGTTTTTTGTAATAAATATTGAATGATTTTCGTTATTTTTGAATGTGAATTCGGGGATGGAGTAAAAATTTCGCGATTTTATAAAACCGTCCAATTATAACAATAGTAAGGATAAAACCGATTTAGCACAAACTTAATTTAATCTAAAATACCGTCTCTCGAACCGTTGCTAATTGGATTTTACTCAGCTTTTAAAGAATCATGGTCTGTAGATTTTTCAGGTCGTCTATACGAACTTCTACCATATATAGCCTTTACATATTGTACATTTATATACGTTATATATTACAACGTTAATTATTAGACAAATAATTATTTTATTATTGTTAATCAATTTTTTATTCTTCCTCAATAATATTGAAGAAGAAGAGTAAATAATCGATGGATTCTCTAGTTACCCCCCTTGGATATACAGTGTCGTTTCTTTTTACATCTGCCATCAGGCAGGGGGTCACACGTCGTCCTCTGGAATACAGCCAGAGCCTGTGCGTACGTTGCCACGTGCTGGAGGGTCGTTGATATCGTTATTTAGACATTTTTCTACATATATACAGTTATAACGTGGAAGAAACGAGGCAATGTGTGTACAGGAGACATGTGCGAAAGCAATTGCTCAGATTCTTTTCCTTTTTTTTTTTTGTCAGGTATTCCGTTAAAGCGAAGCGTCCCAAGGTCGAGGAATATGAATAAAATGAATGAAAAATCAAAGAGATTTTAATGTGTGTAATTTTGTACACGTATAAAATTCAGGATGGTTAATAATAATTCTTGAAGGAATAAAACATGAAGTTTTAATATTCAAGAACGATGAAGAATATTGAAGAATATTAAAGAATATTGCGTAAATAAGTTTTAAGCGATGCAAAAAAAAAAAATCAGAAATTCTTCAATATGACATTTCAGATTTTGTATACCTATATTCTATATAATTACCATCGCTTTTTCTCCAGCTGTTTCAAATATTCCAAAATCTGGTTTATTCAAGACTTTTACCTCCCTCGAGGGACGATGCAGACACCTCTGCGTTTTGGGCCCTTAGAAAAATAAAAAGATTTGCTTCAAAAATTGTAGATTTAACAGCTTTTTCAATTTTTCAGAATTCAATCAGGGATTTTTTTGGGGTCTTTTGGCAAAATCGCAATTTTGATTGATTATTAAAATTTTAAGTCAAATTCTATTACTTGATATTCAATACAAAGTATGAAATGTGTAAATCCACCATTTTTATTAATCCATAGGCTGCGATTATGGGTCAAATTTTTGAATAAAAGAATTTTCCGTCAATTCACAGATTTTAGCATTAGATAATTTTTGTTCATCAGTCTGAGCCAATAAGAATCTTCAATCTTCAAATTTTACAATCCAACAATTTCTTTTTTAGGCAGTCCAAATCAATAAAAGTAGTCAATTTTCAACTTTAGCAGCCAGGAATTATTTTTTGTTCATTAATTCAAATCAATAAAAATTGTCAATTTTCATAATTTCACCATCCAAGGACTTTTTGGTAAATTCAAATCAATAAAAATTGTCAATTTTCAACTTTTTAGCAGCCAGGAATTTTTTTTCATCGTTCTAAATCAATAAAAAATGATCAATTTTCATAATTTCACCATCCAAGGAGTTTTTAGTAAATTCAAATCAATAAAAATTGTCAATTTTCAACTTTAGCAGCCAGGAATTATTTTTTGTTCATTAATTTAAATCAATAAAAATTGTCAATTTTCATAATTTCACCATCCAAGGACTTTTTAGTAAATTCAAATCAATAAAAATTGTCAATTTTCAACTTTAGCAGCCAGGAATTATTTTTTGTTCATTAATTTAAATCAATAAAAATTGTCAATTTTCATAATTTCACCATCCAAGGACTTTTTGGTAAATTCAAATCAATAAAAATTGTCAATTTTCAACTTTTTAGCAGCCAGGAATTTTTTTTTCATCGTTCTAAATCAATAAAAAATGATCAATTTCCAAATTTTACGATCTCCTACGTTGATTACCTGTGGAAATCGACCTCGTCGTTATCGAGTTATCCCTGGACTGCATCAGAACGTTCATAGCCAGCCTCGTCTCTCTAGGAAACGAGACACCATCCACGCAATGCATCCTATTCTCATCCCAATCAGCGTTCCACTCCTTGTCATCCGTCAACGAGGTCTTCGACGCAGAATCCCGCAGAAAATTTTCCCCAAATTTTCCGACGTGAAAATTCCCTCTGGGATGTCGCGCAGGTTTGCTAAGCTTGTCGCAGCATCTCCGAGAGCAACTGCATCGACTCGACTTCGACCCTCCAGGCTCAGGCGTCTTGACCTCCGCGTCGCTGAAGTTTCCTTCTTCCGGTATAAGGGATGGCACGCAAAAAGTGACCCTTCGCGGTGTCGATCTGGACCTCAAATTCCTCCGACAGAATTTAAGGCCGCACTTGCAGCACGGGGATTTTTTTGTATCGTCAAATTCAGAGGCTCTTAATGGTCCAGTTTTGCACTCTTCGTGCCATTTCTTCGAGACCCGGTCAGGAAAATCTCGCAGGATTTTCCTGTCTTTCAATTCTTCAGATTCGTTATTCAGATTTCGACTGTGAATACAGCAATTGTCTCCTGGTCTGTGAAACGGTCTCTTATCTTCACTTCCTCTCACAGGATATTTTAAAACCCCAGGTTTTTCCGCATTTTTCGACATCAATTCCTTCGATCCCTGGGGTTCCCCTAATTTCTCCGGGATTTCAAGACTCCGTGAAGATGCTACCGCAGCCACTTCTTCTTCTTCTTCTTCTTCTTTCAATTTCGTTATCGTCACGTCACGATTTTCTTCAGACTTTAAATCGTCTTTAATTTCGCCGATGCTTTCCTTCATGACGGATATCAGAAGTTGATTGCCGATGGGTTTCTGCTCCTCTTCGACTTCCGGTGTCTCGAATTTTCCCGCGTCTTTCACAAATTCCGGAGAATATCTTTTTGCACATTTTATCTGAAAGAGCGGAGTGCACGGCGCGCTTTTAGCCCTGGGTTTTATCCGGGGTCGATGATTATTTGCGAGAATAGAATTGATCCTCTCTTTGAACAGAGTCTTCGATTTCTCGATCGTCTGGGGTTTCGGGGGTGACCCGACCGACTCCAGATCGAGAAGATCGACTCTCTGCTTGCTGTCCCGATTTTTGGGGACAGAATTATCGCTGGAATCACTCGAGGTTCTCGATAACGTCGAGTTTTCCGCATCTTCCTCAGCGTCGTTTGAATTAATCGCTGAATTATTAACGATTTTACAATTGTTTGAACGGATCGATAATTGCCTCCTGAAGCGAATTCTCTCCTCCAATCGGCTGGGTTTCCGCTTCCTTATTTCCACATCCTTTTGAAACCCTGACTGACCTCTGTTGGAGTCGAAATTATACGCCCTGAGCAGTCCACGTTTCATTTTTTTTTATTTTTTTTTATTTTTTATTATTCAATACATAAATTATTTGAAAATTAGTGAATCAATTATAAATCGCGATGACACTGTGATACCGTAAAATAACCGTGAAAAAAACCAAACAAAAATGATCGAAAAGGTACTTTTGACGGAAAATTATGATGGAGAAGAAAAAAAAAGGAAGCAAGAAGAAAAAAGTAGTCGATTCCAATAGCGATCGAGAATTACGCGACCGACTTCAAAGTGTTAAAAAATTATTGATTACTATGCTACACTGTAAAAAATGTTTCTTGTAAACTTCCAACAATGTATTGGAAGTTTTATTCACATACAAATGTCATAAAATTACTTCACATTTTAGTAAAATTAATTCACAAATACGGTGAATTTACTACACAATATTGTAAAATTCATATATTATTTCGTACTTTTGCGATTAATATATAGTAATATTAAAAATTTGTTCATAAATTCAAAGAACATGCATAGCAATTCACTTTGCTATACTGAATTTGTAATTTTACAAAACTTTCGTGTAGGTATTGTGTAGTAAATTCACAATCATTTTTTACAGTGTATTCGCATATTCTGGATTTTTTATATTGGCCAATCAGTAATGTGTGACTTGTCTGCACATTTTACTTGAAAATATCAATAATTGAAGTTGATTTGAAATTATCGAGTTTTCAAATTATTTTTAAAATGATTTTCAACGATTTTTTATAGACGAATTTTTTTTTTAGAGAAATCACCAAATCTGTACTTTTTAAAACATTTTTTACATTTTTTGGATCAAATTGTATGAAAATGAATTTTACAAAAATATACGCATTGAAAAAAAAAAATTTTTTTTTAGATTATAAATTAAAAAAATTCATTGTTTCAATATAAAAAAAAGTCTACAATCTTTTATCTACTACTCATTCAAAATTTAACCCATATAATAACTTCTGCTTCTTTTATATATTCAAGTCTATTCATTATTTCGTTCAAATTAGCAGATCGGTTATAGTGTAAGATAAATAATCAAGAACAAGAAAAAAGATAAAGATAAAGAGAAGTTTGAAGACCTCAATTTTTTTCCTACTCTTTACCCCCCCGTTTTTCTTTTAAACGCATCAAATAAATGCAATTAACTAATTGTTTATAATTCGAGAATGAATTCTTTCGTGCGAAACGGAACCGCGCTGCCAAATATGGAGCGAAATGTTAATTATAATTATATATATATATATGTATATATATATATTCTCTATACAATTAGATAAGAAGTTAATGAAATAATAATAATAATAGAAGTAAGTGGATTCACACAGAGACTGTATAACTTCAGAAAATGAATCAGTATAATCGAATTATGAATTGATAAATAATTAACGTTTTTGTTATACAAGCATCAATGAATTAGTAGAAATTAATAAAAATCTTTCGAAGTAAAGGAATTAAGAAGAGAAAAAAAAATGAATTTAAATCAACGAAATTAG
Source organism: Euura lappo (assembly GCA_018257835.1). Classification (NCBI taxonomy): domain Eukaryota; kingdom Metazoa; phylum Arthropoda; class Insecta; order Hymenoptera; family Tenthredinidae; genus Euura; species Euura lappo. The sequence goes on along the minus strand of JAEUYN010002487.1, from coordinate 103,710 downwards.
ATCGAATTAATTTGGATTGGACGAAATTATTTTCAAATGACGCAAATTTAATGAACCTAACGGAATTAAAAATTGATCGAAATTGACGAAAATTATTCCTAATGAACTTGTATTCGGGTTCGAAATACCGCAAATTAATTTTAACCATTTGAATTATAACGAATAAATTCTGAATACAGTGCAATAAATTATTCGATCAAAAAATAATAAATGCGAATCAATCGACGTGTCAGCCCTGATTGGATTTTAAAAAATTTTTTTGTCAAACTTCCCCAAGAAGATAAGAGAATAGGAGAAGAAACGGTAGATCGTTAGCTCGTGCAGCTTGTGGCACAGATGTGGAACCGTTGATTGTTGCTGGTCCGCCGCAGCGCGGCTACAGCGAAAACGGGATTCCTTATAGACTGTTAATACAGGAGATCGACGAGAGTTCGCTGACCGAAAGTATACCTTCCTACCTTCTGCGTAGAGCCATGCGGTAGTGCTTAGTAGCCAGCATAGTGGCTGACCGAAGGAATAAGGATGTAGGGTATCGCCTAGCAGTACTTGCAGACTGCTGGTGCACCTGATGCTTAATTTTAACGTGTTTACTGACCGTGACTAGAAATCGTGTTGGAAAACGGTTTTCTTCAAACTGTTGCCAACAGGCGTACAATATCAAATTTTTATTCTGTCATAGTAGAAAAAAATTTGCAAAAATAGACAAACTTCAGTTTTTTTTTTTTTTAATCATATCTCGACAACCGTTGATCCTACCGTCAGGAAGGCGATTACAAAAAATGAAGCTCATTAAATTCTCTACAACAAAGGTTCTCTACACTTTTTTCGTATCTTTGATAGTTTCTGCGTAATACAGGGATGAAGGTGTCGATGTTTGTACAGAACCTTGTGAGAATTATCACGTATTCGCTGGTGTATTAGATAAGAACTATCAAAGATACGGCAAAAGTGTACAGAACCTTTGTTGTAGAGAATTTAATGAGCTTCATTTTTTATAATGACCTCCGCGACGATGGGATCAACGGTTGTTGAGATATGATGAAAAAACTGGATCTTGAATAATCAATTTTTCCGTTATGGACGATAAGTCGATTATAAAACTAGTAATTGAAAAAAAAAAAAAAAATTGTTTCTTTCCATAAGCAAAATGTAAATAATAATAATAATAATAGTAATGGATTTTTGTTTCAACGTTTTGTTTTTCTTTTTTTTTTTTTACAAGTAATCGTATTAAAAATTTATTACTTCATTTTTTTTTTTTTTTTCTTCAAGCACACGATATAATGTATAATTGTTATTTTATATTATTACTTACTAGACACTTAAGGCGTCGATAAGCGAACATTTTCGATATCTAAATTTTATTATTTCACAGAAATACAATTCGTATATAATTAATAGTATAGTTTCAATTAATTAATTTTTCCATTTTTCTTCTTGTATATCAATGATAGATTTTTTTTTTTTTTTTTTTCAAATACATTTGTAACTATGTAGATATAATACGTCGTTTAGTCGATTTTATGTTTCATAATAGAATAAAAATGATAGATTTTATGCATCGATCCTCGACTATCATCGACCTTAAATACAAAAATCGCAATCATTTGAGTTTCCTAATTGATTTTTTTCAATCTTCTCCATTTCTCTGTTTCAAATTTCGATTTTAAGTGTATAGAAAAAAAAAGTAGTTTAAATCGTTTTTTATGACTATTATTCACTATTGGAACAAAAAAAAAAAAAAAAGTTGTACAATTTTGTTCATTTTTTTTTTTTTGTTTCATCAATTATGTATTTATAGTATTTAAATATGTAGCTATAAATGTATGAAATATGGAAAAAAATTCATCAAACTATCGAGAATCTAGTATAATACCATTTTTTTTTCTTTATTTCTGTTTTTTTTTTTTCAATTAATTCAATTTAATTTATTCCTTTTCTCAATTTATATATATATAATTCCTATTTATCATCGTTATTTTTCTTTCTTTATTTATTTATTCCTTTCTTCATTTTTTTTATTTTTTTTCATTTTTATAATATATAAATTCTATTCTAATTCTTTCACTTCAAGCAAAAACCAATCGATTTTTTTTCTTTCTTTCTTCCTCTTCATCTTTTTCTTCTTTTAAATATCAGCACCGCGAGGCACTACAGTATTTTCAATAATTATTTGGTATCTGCACTTTTCGTTTATCAATAATAATAATAATTATTATTATTATTATTAATACAGTTTATAAATATAAAAAAAAAGAAAAAGGAAGCCAATAAATTATCATCAAGAAACATTAGGAAAAAAAAAAGACAAACAGAATTGTTAGATTTTTGTTGTTGTTTTTTGTTTTAGGCTCTTGAAAAAAAAAAATTGAATACAATAAATGCAAATGATGAATAAATTATCGTTAAATTATCCTAACGTTTGTCTATACCTTATCCGTGATACGTATTTTTAGACATACTTAAACTTGTTTAAAATAAAAACAATCGTAATTGTATCTAAAGTGATTATAATATCGTTCTCATTTTCAATTTTCCTCTTCCTCTCTCTATCTATCTTTCAGCTCTTTTTTAATTGCATTTTTAATTAATTGCATAAACTCGGTAGAGTCGGTTTATTCATAAGGCGCTGATCATCTCGTTACTATTTCAGGCCTCCGATCGGAACGGAAAATACATTTTTTGGATACGAAAGAAAAAATAAAAGAAGAAAATAAAAATTCTTCGACGTCGTCCCGGAGGCGTCCTACTCCTTCCAGTCCTTCTTGATGTCGAAGGACCACTCCCACTTCAAATGTTCGTGCTTGTCGTCGTCCGTGAACAATGAATTCACCGTGTACGAGCCTCTGGCCATTACGCCGGCGGGCGCGTCCTCAGAAGGCGTCGTGTACGACTGGATCTCCGACTTGGGGGGGTAGGAGCCGACCATGTGGGTCATTTTGTCGACTGCGGAATAAAATGACAAGGTTTAATCGACGTCCCAAGGGTTCCGAGGTGCGGAGGCGCTAAGCGAGGCTGATTCTGCGTTCATTTTCATTATTCTTTGCTAATTTTACCTGTAACTCCTGTTTCAAATCCAGGCAAGAGCGTTAAGCGTTAAAAATTAAGCGGTATGATTAATATTCTAGAAGATAAATTGCGCAGGGCTTTTTTAATTACCAAGAATTCACTGATATTTCGATTTCCTGATTTTCCTAGTTGAGAATTTAAACTCTTCGAGGAATTTTGGAAACCAATTTAATCAAGCGACGCAATTTTTGAATGAGAATTCTTTGTAACAAGGAGAAAATATCACAAAAAATTGGCTATTTTCAAAATCTAGTTGACGTTACTTTTTTTCTCTCAATTAGCAAAGAAAATTTATTTTCCTCACATTATTATTTCAATTATTATTACTGAATTCTTTATCAAAATCGTTTTTATGGAACAAGAAAAAAATTCTCGGCTCCAAAAAACAAAAAAGTATAAAAAAAAGCGTCGTTTAATAAAAGGCTGCAAATTTTAGAGGCGAAATTTCTCAGCCCTGCGAGTATAAGATGAAATTCGTAAACCCAATATCCGCACCTGGTACTCCGAGTCGATAAGTTTTCTGAACGTATTTAAGTCCGTGTACAATTTCCCTCTGTACGATAAAATCGATCCTTATCTTGTAGCTGACTCCCTCCTTGATAACGAACGACTGTTTCTTCAGCTGGGTCAAATCCCCCGTCAAGTCGAGCTCCATGTCCGGTCTGTCCGTCACGCAAAGCGCCAGTTTCTTCACTATTACTTTCCTCGGGTCCTCGGGCTCTGCGATCGATCAAAAAAAATTTATTAACAAGAGAAAACGATCTTATTTTCAACTCTTTCACGGTCGAATCTACTTTTTCAGTGTCAAATCGACCTTTTTCAGGGTCGATTTGTCTCTTTCAGGGTCAAATTGACCCTGAAAATCTACTTTTTCAGTGTCAAATTGTCTTTTCAGGGTCAAATCTACTTTTTCAGGGTCAAATCTACTTTTTCAGTGTCAAATCTACTTTTTCAGTGTGGAATCTACTTTTTCAGTATTGAATCTACTTTTTCAGAGTCAAATCGACCCTGAAAATCTACTTTTTTAATGTCAAATTGTCTTTTCAGGGTCAAATCTACTTTTTCAGGGTCAAATCTACTTTTTCAGGGTCTAATCGACTTTTTCAGTGTTAAATCTACATTTTCAGTGTTAAATCTACTTTTTCAGGGCCAAATCTACTTTTTCAGAGTCAAATCGACCCTGAAGATCTACTTTTTTTAGTGTCAAATTGTCTCTTTCAGGGTCAAATCTACTTTTTCAGTGTCAAATCTACTTTTTCAGTGTTGAATCTACTTTTTCAGTGTCAAATCGACCCTGAAAATCTACTTTTTTAATGTCAAATTGTCTTTTCAGGGTCAAATCTACTTTTTCAGGGTCAAATCTACTTTTTCAGGGTCAAATCGACTTTTTCAGTGTTAAATCTACTTTTTCAGGGTCAAATCTACTTTTTCAGAGTCAAATCGACCCTGAAAATCTACTTTTTTAATGTCAAATTGTCTTTTCAGGGTCAAATCTACTTTTTCAGGGTCAAATCTACTTTTTCAGGGTCTAATCGACTTTTTCAGTGTTAAATCTACATTTTCAGTGTTAAATCTACTTTTTCAGGGCCAAATCTACTTTTTCAGAGTCAAATCGACCCTGAAGATCTACTTTTTTTAGTGTCAAATTGTCTCTTTCAGGGTCAAATCTACTTTTTCAGTGTCAAATCTACTTTTTCAGTGTTGAATCTACTTTTTCAGTGTCAAATCTACTTTTTCAGAGTCAAATCGACCCTGAAAATCTACTTTTTTTTGTCAAATTGTCTCTTTCAGTGTCAAATCTACTTTTTCAGTGTTGAATCTACTTTTTCAGTGTTGAATCTACTTTTTCAGTGTCAAATCTACTTTTTCAGAGTCAAATCGACCCTGAAAATCTACTTTTTCAGTGTTGAATCTACTTTTTCAGTGTTGAATCTACTTTTTCAGTGTTGAATCTACTTTTTCAGTGTTGAATCTACTTTTTCAGTGTCAAATCGACTTTTTCAGGGCTAAATCGACTTTTTCAGGGCTAAATCGACCCTGAAAATCTACTTTTTCAGTGTCAAATTGTCTCTTTCAGGGTCGAATCGACTCTTTTGGGGTCGACGGCTCACCGACGACGATGGCACCGGCCTTGGCTTCTCCGAGGAGGGTTTCCTTGTACTTCCGGAGGCTCTCGTCCTCCTTGTCCGCCTCTAGTATCTGTTCTATAGTCTTTTCTGGCGGGGGTTTGTAGTTGGCTTCGACCTCAAGGTCCTCCTCAGGCGTGTTGATGTGGTCTGCGGCTGGATCGGCCATCGTGTGAGACTGAGAATAAAATGTGGATAAAATAAAATATAACGACAACGGTATAACGTTTATCAGCATCCTGTTAAGGTCGACGATAGAGGAAAATAAGTGGCACACGTCTTATCAGCGTCTATCCAACGAACGAAACTAGAGGAACTATTTTATGCTTAGGAAGAGAGAAAAAAATGAGGATTTCAGCTGAGATTATTCTCTTCTAAACCTGGAAAAAGTCTCTAACTCAATAATTTGATGATAATCTTTTATCCGAGCCAAGCTTTTAGACTACAGCGGACCCCACAAGTGGTCCAACTTTCCTCCTCGATGATCATTTTTCATCAGCCGGTCGCGATATTGTTGAATAAAGGTGAGAAACCAAAAAAGAAATATACCCATTGTTGTTATCATTATCTGATATTGTAACATGGAAACGGACGAAGAAAGAAAGAGAGAGAGAGAGAGAGAGAGAGAGAAAAGTGACAAGCGCCGGACCCCCCGGAGACCGCAAGGCACACGGTGATAAATAATACCGAAAATTACCGAACCAGTGGTACACACATTCGAATTTCAGAAGCCAGTCGATGTTCCTTTGTTTTTAATCTACCGTATGAGACGATTAAATCGTATTTCCAGAGCACCTCGAGATCGCGGATTCGTATGATCGGCGAAAATAGTGATAAGGATATTTTATCCACTGACCTTGCTTTTGTTTCACGTGTGTGTTGTGTAAAAAGAAGAAACTCGCCTCTCCTCTAGCCTCCGATTTCCTCGATGACTTCGTTGCGATAATTACGTGAAACTAAATGGTTAAAAAACAGTAGTACGAATTATTTTCGTCCTGCTCGTCGATCGTATTGCCTGATTGCCTTTGGCAACCGGAAAGACACAAAGGCACACTTACAATATGGCGGGAGTATCAGGGCGGGGAACTTCCGGTGACGTTTTGAAAAAATATCTATATACTTTATCTATGATATATTATTTCAACGGATGACCGTATCTCTTCTTACTTTCGTTTATCTATTTTTTTATTTCCCAACACTTTACAGATTCGTTGACGTTATTGTCGACGCCTTTATTACGCGATGGTTACGGTGATAGACCGGCGACGGCGGCCATTTTGTTATTACGGATGCAACCAGCAACACTACGCTACACAGCGACCCCGGCGCGTTGACTCATCATATTCAAATCCATCAACCCGGGTCTTAATTTAGATCGAAATATCTTATCTTCGTTATTTTTTTTTTCTTCTCTTTTTACCATCGTCACGTTTCTAATTAGCCGCGTGATTGATAATCGACCGAAAGGAAGGGGGGGATAAAAATCGTAGAATTTTTTTATTTCCACATTTAAGAAGTTTATAATAAAATTTGTCTTTTTTTTTTCTTCTTTTAATTCTAAATTCAATTTTATGCGATGTATATGTAATTCATTTATTATTGCATCTTGTTACCTGATCGTAATCCTTATCCCTTTACATAATGCATATAATATAATTATGCGGTATACCTGCTAGATATAGATATACACATGATTGATAGATTACACAACGATCAATTATGGGTGTAACTTAATTCTGTTGAAATCGATATCTTTAGAATTTATAGATTTTTATTTACAAAATGTTTTATAATCGACTTACATTGGGATTATTATTATTATTTATTTTCTTAAATTAGCTACGTGACTGGATGATGAAAAATGCATTAAAAAAAAAAAAAAAAAAATTGTTATCACAAGATCATATAATTAATTTATCTTTCATATTTCATTAATTCAAATCCCAGGTTCCGGTTTTAATTTCGGTAGTATAATATTCGTAATTTGTTTTTTCAATTGAATCTTCAATCTTAAGAGTTCACTGTATGCAAATAATGAATTTTCTGATGAAACTCGAGGTTCTCGTGTAAAAAAAAAATACGAAGCAAAGAGGAGCAGAAAATTGAGGTCGACTTATAACCGGACCAATACGGCATTTGAAACGTAATGAATCCCCAAAGGTTTATTATTCCTCTGAACTTATATTTAGAACGTGATTCCGGACTCTAAATTACTCAGAAATGTTCCCCATTCGATTCAACGACCGACACAACGAGCGAAAAGGAAAAAAAAAGAGATATTGGTTCAATTGTACCCAGATCAAAATTCAAATTCTAGGTTTTTTCCCTCTAAATTTGAATAATTTATTCAGTTTTGAATAACTTGAGGCTCTTTTCCATATTTTTTTTTTTAGTATCTTTTTCACGTCTTGGTCAAGAAATCATGAGCCCAGTTCAAAAGCACGTCCATGGCCTCCTGGTTTCTAAAATTCCTTCTGCATCTGTGGATTTTATCAATCAAAAGCTCCGGGTGAATCCTGGTCATCGGTTTCATCGCCTCTGAAATAATAAAACATAAAAAATTAATCAAAATTCACCTAGATATTAATTGAGAGCAATTTTTTTTTTTTCGATGACAAAATTTCTATGGTTCAGAAAATTTTCAGCCCCAAAGAATCATTGAATAGTATAAAAAGTTGTTGACTAACAAATTCAATTGTCTCATTAATGCAAGTCCATTATTTTTGTGAATCAGATGAAAATATTGAAGAAAAAAAGTCCTAGAATTCTCGTAAATTGATTATGATAGTCAGTTCCTTCCTAACCGAGCATAATTTTCTGAAATTTCGGATCTGGATCGTCCAGATGTACGATAGCGCTGGTGTACAAAGCGTCCACATGATTTTTCCCGAATACATAATCATAATTTTTCGGTGCCGCCGCCCAAACGATTCCGAGTGTCTTAACAGCGACGAATCTAACTTCATCCACGGCATCGTCGAGTCTTTTGAGCACCACGTGATAAGTTTGATGAACGTGTTCATCCCGGATGCAGGAAAGCTTCCCTCCTATCGTCATGATCCGGGCGACGGCCCGGAGCGCGTAGAGTCTGGTCTTCCTCGCGTTATCGTCGACCAGGGTGATCAGAATGGGCATGACTCGATCGTAGAGCTTCACGAACGACTCTGAGCTCTTGAAAAGCTCCGTCTCGACCGTATCAGGTTTTTCGGTATCGTTATCTAGCCGAATATCGATCTCGGATAGTTTATTCTCATTCCGCTCCATGTCTCTGAGATAGTTTGGATCCTCGTCCAGCGCCGCGCAAAGACAGCAAACAGCCGCCGTTCGTATAGCTTCTGCGACTCTCCCGGCGGACCAGACGAGACTCGGGACGATAATTTCGTCTAGAATCGAGGAAATGAACTCGTTGATATTTTCCGCAAGTTTCAGAGTCTCTTGTCTTCGCATCAGGTAGTTGGAGAGCAGGAGGAACTGCTTGAGTCTCAGTTCCGGGTCCGAATCCTTGATCATCGTCTTTGAGAGGATCGGAAGGATCAGATCGAGACTCTGAGACGCTACGGGTCCGGTGTAGACGAGGCAGGCCTGAAAGATGAGGAACTCGGGGCTGTATATCGTCCAAGACTCGGGATTGCAGCCGATCTGCTTGATCACCAGCCTCAAATGGCTTTTGTACAGTTCTTCCACGTCTTTGAGTTCCTCGATATCCACCAGGTGGTTCAACAGCGCCGTAGAATCGTTTCGGACCGTCTCTTCGCTCGACAGAGACAAGACTGTGAACACTGTGGCAAAAAGGTCCTGGGAGATGGTCTGGCAGTCCTGAAAGAGACGGGGAGACGATTATAGCGGCTTTTTCCACAAATACAAATTTTGGGAGGCCATTTATTTCACCTCTTTGCAAACGGACATGAGGGATCTACAACATTGCAAGATTTGTTGTTGATAGTCTTGTTTCTTTCCCTGACAAATGTGACCCTGTTGCATAAAGTCTCCGATAGTTTTTAGCTTCGGTACGAGCAATTTTCGACTACTTCCTCTCAGGATTGCCGAAAAGACTCTCAGGTGACCCGACGTAGGATTTTCTTCAAGAGTCGGCAATACCAGGTGACAATAAATGTCCGGGGGGACGAAGTAACCCATGTATTCGGCCGCCAGCTCCACGTTGGCTACGACCCGCTTATCCTCGTCGTTACAAGCTCTGGAAAATTATAGAAAAGAAGATGAGAATGAAACGAATGAACTCGGTCTGAAATAATGTTGAGTGTTTTCAGATGTTGAAAAATATTCTTCAATCTTCTGTAAAATCAAATATTATTCATGATTGAGGATCTTCAAAATTTGAGACGAAAGAAACTGAATTCCGTGTAAAGATACCGAATTACCGATACATAGGTGGCAATATTTTCTCTATATGCTGCGTCACGTCTTGTTCCACGTTCAAAACGAGTACGCAAAGTAGCTGTGCAGATCGGACCCTGATATCTGCCATCCAGTCTCCTAGTTCGGCTCCGATGCCGCCGATAAGTTTGCACAAATTCTGCTGCGCTATAGTTCTGCATCCCAGATTAGGCCTCGTGACTGAAAGACGGCAATAGACGGGATTAGTGATGGAAACCAAAAAATAAAATTAAAATAACTGTACTTTGTCGATCTTTCTTACTATTCGGAGGATAATGCTCCGGCTCCTCGCTCAAAAAGTCTAATTTGTCTTTTAGTTTCTCGTCATTATCGTTCTCCGCGATGTATTGCTCCCCGACGGCGACCCACAGCCTCCCGGACTCGATCCTGATGCCCTCTATCTCGTCGTGGAGACCGGTAAGCAACAGAGGAATGAGCTTGTGCCACCAGCTGTATCTGTCTCTCAGATCCAACAGCCATCGTCCCGCAGTCTGCACCACGGCTGTCAATAACAATAATTAAAACAGGATATGAACGAACACAAAAATAAGAAGATAAGAAGACAACTCTCATCTAATCGTGTTTCGAGGATCAAAAACTACTTTTTAATTTCCCGTTTCTCCATTTTGAGAGAAAAAAAGGCTCCACCAAACTTGGAACTAATTAGATTCTGGCGAATTTGAAAAAAATACAATAAAAATGTCGATATTTTGAGAACGGATCAACGGATTTGAATGAAATTTGGTACCACATGGTTTTTTGGGTCGCTGATAACGAATCTGAAGTCAGTTTTGCAAAATTTTAATTGCACGCCTTTGATATGTTGAAAAAAAAAAAACTAAAAACGTTTCAATTGTGATGAAAATTGATAATAGGTTTTTTGGGTCGCTGATAACGAATCTGAAGTCAGATTTGCGAAATTTGAAATAGCGAATCCAATTTGCTGGGAAAAAAAACCCGAAAAACATAAAAAATCTTGTAAAAATTGTTCCTCAAGGATTTTTGGGATCGCTGGTAACGAATCTGAAGTCAGTTTTGCAAAATTTTAATTGCACGCCTTTGATATGTTGAAAAAAAAAAAACTAAAAACGTTTCGATTTTGATGAAAATTGATAATAGAAGGTTTTTTGGGTCGCTGATAACGAATCTGAAGTCAGATTTGCGAAATTTGAAATAGCGAATCCAATTCGCTGGGAAAAAAACCCTGAAAAACATAAAAAATCTTGTAAAAATTGTTCCTCAATGGTTTTTTGGAGCGCTGATCAAGAATCCGAGGTCAGATTGGCAAAATTCAAGATAACTAGAAAGAAAATAAATAAAACCTAGCTAGTTTCTGGTCCTTAGACGTCAGAAATTAGTTCCAAGACCCAATAAATGAAAGAGCTTTGAATTTTTACCCATTCTGACCGCTCCGCTCTGGTCGAAAAGTCGTTCGGCCATGGGAGTGGCGACTTCCTCGATACTCTTGTTGTTTCCATACCGAACAACGTCCCCGATGGTGTTGACAGCTGCGACGCGGACCTTGTAGTGTTGATGCGTGAAGTTTGTGAGAATAGATTTGACCAGGTTCTCGGACCTGTTGTAAAAGTGTCTAGGAATGGCCTTCGCGAGCTCCGATATACAGGCGCAGCTCTCCTTCTTCACGTTCGGATAGTTATCCGTGACTGTCTTGTTCAGTACGAGGATAAAATCGTCGAGATAGGCGGGCAGGTGCTCCTGGTACTTTTCTACGATGGATCTCAACAGGGTGACAAAATTGAGTCTCACCTCTTCCGAGGGCTCGACAATCTCCTGAGAACCGAGGCGCCTAGCCGCGACGGGTATGACGTAGATTATGTTCCGATCGGACGGCGGAAGGACTTTGAAGAATTTTTTAATAATCTCGATGGAGGTTTCGCGACACGCTTCGGCCGGGTCGTTCAGCATTCTGACGATATTTTGATGCACGATTTCCCATATTTGCGGAACGTCGGCAGCCGGGTTTTTGCAAACTACGTCATCGAGTTCCCGGAGGGCCTCTTTTCTCCGACGTTTGTCTTCGGCCTGCAGAGACACGCAGATTTTACTCAGCTGAAGATCCAGATCCGGATCCTCGCTTTTTGACATCTTCGAGGTTTCAGATAAACTCCATTTGTAAATAACATTCGCAACGTGTTACGTGAACGTTGCCGTGACGACCGATTGGTCAAGAGAACACGCGGTTTTATTACGAACACTGACATAACCTCAAATTATTGTCGATAATCGGCGCAGTGGGTAGTGGGTACGATCGAAATATGTGGTCGAGCCTCGAGATGGGACATCGACATCGACATCGAAGTATCGATAACATCGATGTTTCGAGACCGGCGGATGGGCAAAAATAATCGATTTTCGATTACATCGATTATTTTTTCCCGATTAATCGAAAATAATCGATTATTTTTGGAACTCGATTGATCGACCGACTCGATTATTTTTCCTCACAATCGTTTTATCGCTGTTTTATCCTGTAATATATTTTGGGTTTACAGTAAAAAAGCTTTTCCCGGAACTTGTTATAATATTGAAAGTTAATCATCATTTTGTACTGAACTATGAATTATTTGAAATATTTTCTACCCCAAAAATACCAAGTCTTAAGGTGAAATGAAAGTCACGTGACGTCGATATGATTTACACTTGGAATTTTCAAACGCTATTTTCTCAGCCAAAACACATTCGATTGATGTGAAATTGATATCGGTGACGTAGAAAAACTGAATGAAGGGCATGACGCTCGTTGGTTTTCGAAAATCGAAAGACACAATCAGAATTTTGTGTAACAATATTATTCTGTAACCCAAGGAGGTGCTGCCCCTCGTGGAGAGAGGCAGCACTTCCTTGGATTACAGAACAATATTGTCAAAAAACTGTTATTACGCCTCGATTTTCGAAAGTTCACGATTGGCAGGCCCTTTATTGTGTTTTTTTACGTCACTGATATCAATTTCACATCAATCGAATGTGTTTTGGCTGAGAAAATAGCGTTTGAAAATTCCAAGTGTAAATCATATCGAGGTCACGTGACTTTCATTTCCCCTTAAACCTGAAATTTTCGGAACTTTGGTTTCAAATACGCCCTTTAAAAAATGCACGATTATCGATTAATCGCGCATTGTTTGTCGATTGAATCGAGTCGTGATCGATTAATCGATTAATCGATTATGTTCAGCCTGCATCGATATTTTAGATCGATGCAGTCCGACCGATATATCGATGCCTGAGATCGATTTCGACTTTCGAGGGTCGATGTTTTTCGCTCTTCGACAAACTCGCGCGAATTGTGATTTCAAATTCTGAATACATACGCGTCACGCGGTGTGAGTTTGCCTGAATTAATATTAAAAATAAAAAACGGACAATTTTTATATCTTTGCAAATTTGAAATAATCGAATAAATCGTGATATCTATTGATTGGATTAATAAATATGGAATGAATCTTTTATTTCTAATGTATTTCAAATAAGAGCCCAAACGAGGCATTGAGAACTTAAAAATCTATAAAACAATCTCGTGTATGCGTATAAATATAGGCCGCGCACAGTGTTCAATATCGAAATGAAAAAAAAATCAAAATCATCGATATTTTCTTCTAAGATCGATATTTTGTTTGACATCGATGTTGGCTCTTTGATGTATCAATGTGTGCAACATCGATTTTTTTTTATTTTTTATTTCGATGTCCCATCACTACTCGAGTGATTAACCAATCTAAAAATGAATGTTTCAAGTTATTTGGAAAACCATTTTCATAATTTGAAAAACAATCAGTAATTAGTAATTATAACAAAAATTGATGAAGCGTCCATTTGGCAGACAGATGAACCGATTTCACTGTTCTTCCGATGAATCGACTCTAAATAATTTTTGAATTTTTGAATTGACACTGGTCAAATTCGATGAAAAAATCGCATTTGTGGTGAATTCTTAACGACGATACAGTCTGAAGTTGGTTAGCATCAAGAAACAACCTATCAGACAGTTCCGAGCCAATCCAACTGTCTGAAATCTAATTTTTCGATTCTAGCCAACTTCAGACTGTAGGATCGTCAGATCAAACCTGCGCCTTACCACAGGCAACCACAGTCTCACTGACTCTCCGTCGATAACGTAGAAAGCAATACATCAAAATCTACTCTCTGAATTACCGACCGAGAGAGGCTAACAAAAATGAAATAATAACTAGAAAGAGACTTGAGATAAAATGAATCTAAAAAAAAAAAAAAAACTGATCGCCGACGGAAGTCAGACGCGACGGGACGGGACGGGAGTACACGAGACGACCAACGACGACGCAGTTCAGTTGTTCCTCGATGCGATAGAGCAGTAGCAGAGAGAATTGGTGGGGGGAGCAGAGAACCGAACCGGGCTCACGCCTCACTGCCTCACTCTCGTCTGTACGGTGTAGACCGTTGAGCCGCGAGCATCTTCAAACGACACGAGTAGACAAAGTCAGAGTCGTCTGTATTCCAGTATCCGTTTCGTTTATTTATTTTTTTGTGTATACGTCAATTTATTTTCTTTATCTCTATCGTAGTGAATAAAGAGAAAAAAAACGAAACAAAATATAATCGCGCGCTCGACGTACGAGACAGTGTTAGTTGTTTTTTTGTTTTTTTTTTCGTTCAGTGTGTATTTTATCATTTCTTCGATTTTTTTTTTTTTTTTTTTTTTTAACCACCAAAAATGAATGACTTCGGCGTTTGTTAAAAATCTAATAATAAAACTGATCTAAAAGGTTTGCCGGGTAATAAAAAATCTTTGAAGAAGAAACTAAAACATGTATTCCGACGGTCACGAGGTCGACGGTAGCTGGGTGCTCCGCGTCTTCGTAACTGATCTTCAAGTTGAAAAAAGTTTACGTGTTAAAGGCGAACTTCACGTAGGCGGCGTTATGCTTCGTCTTGTTGAGGATCTGAGTGAGTGTCTCTTGAAATTTTATTCTTCATCTCATTTACAACATTTAGTTGACATTCTTGTCGATAATAATTATGTATACATGTCAATCGTTACGTATTTGTTTTTTTTTTAAACTTAAAACGCGCGAGTAAAGTCCAAGATTAAAACGCTGACGCATCGATATTTATACACAGTTATACCTACGCAGACTCTCCTTGCCTTACGGTTACGGTACGCGGTCTGCCTGCCTGGTCTCTTACTCTCTCAGAGTCAACTCCGCGAGTCTGTGTGTCGAAACAGTTGAAACTCTGCGAGAGTTTTAGAAGCCGAGCTCACTGCACGCTGGTTCAAGACTCTGAGAGAGAGATAGAGAGAGAGAGGCAGAGGCAGCGGAGAACCGACACTCGCATATGTATCGAGGAACTGCGAAGCAAAGAAATACGACGACGGAGTTGAAATACTGGATTAAAACTAACTAGTTTTAACCATCTTCATTCTCTCTATGCTCGATCGGCTCGATGCTCTTGATTTCAAGCGGACTACGGACGCCTTAGAGAAAAAGAATTCTTCAATTTCGATTCTTGGAGATTCTTTTGAAAAAAATAATCGATTGTTTTGCGTTTTGTTTTATAATCGATCAATCTATGACAAAAAAAACACGCTAAAAATTTGATCTCTGGCGATGAATTTGTACTATAATAATAATAATAATAATCTTAAAGAAGATGAAATAATAATATCTAGTTTCTTGTTACCCTACGACCCACCACGCGGTCGAGTGAGGCGTAGAGTCTGTTCTCTAGGTATAACGCGTGGGTCTCGCTACTACCGTTGAAAAAGGGTGTATTTCTGGCCTTTGGTAGACAAATTTTTCGGCTGTTTGTCTAGTAGGCCTCTAGGTCTAGGGGGGCTCCGTAGCTATATTGGTTTTTGGCCGTGTTGTAGCTCGTGCCTGGTTTTAAACATGGAAATAAAACTAAAATTCCCCTCTTCTATTATTATAGCTATCAACGATGATGGTGTGTGGTTTATTTTTAAGTAACACTTTCTCGGTTTTATTATTCTCTTTATTTATGTAGTACAATTATCTAGACATATAGTTTTATTTATTTTGTATGCGAAATTTGCTATTTAATATTTGTTCAAGATTTCGAAAATTTAATTACTATCCCTAACAAATTTTTTTTTCTGTAGAAAATTGTTGTTTTTTGGTTTCTTTTTTCAACTTCTCTCCATTTGAATCTGATTGAAATGATAAAATGAAAAGAAAAGGAAAAAAAAAAACTAGATATACAATTTCTGCAATAAAATATAAACAATATAAACGATTTTTTTTTTTTGTAATGCTTGAAAAAAAAAAAAGAAAATTACTTGATTGCTAATTAAATTATTACATATAATTATTATTGTTTCTTTTTGTTGCATAATTTTTATCGTCGAGACAGCAATAATAATAAAATATAATAACAATAATAAAACAGGAATTATTATTATATTTTTTTTTTTTTAAAACAACAATTTAATTTTATATTCCTCTTATATAATTAGTATTGAATAATTGAATAAATAATAAAACGAAAAAAAAAAACACCGAGTCGATGACGCGAAGCTCCTCGGTTTGGTATTGGGTCGTCGCAGCAACGGCGGACGTTACCTATTTATGTTTATAAATTATGTATTTAACGGAGCCCAATGTGAATGCATTATTGCTCGAATTACCGTTCAAAAACTTGAATTATGATTGGGAATATCCAGTATATATGTATATATTTTTTTATTCGATCTACTGTATATAATTTTAAAAAAAAATATATATATATATATATATAGTTATAGAATTTTTGTTTTTATCTGTGTTTGAATAAAATATGGGATTGAGTCTTGCGACATTTTTGTTGAGGAAAAAAAAGTACTACTATTTACATATCCTATAATGGATAGGTTTTTTTTTCTCTTCCATCATCTTTTATTTTTTCCTCCTTTCATCATCCATTGTTCAATTATCAATTACATATTGCGTCTACATACAAGTTGAAACGGGAAATTAAACTCGTATGTGGACACGAAGTTTTCATATTTAAACACAAGTTGATATACAAGGATAAATTCCTTTAACGATGGAACAGTCTGAAGGTGGCTAGAATCGAGAAACGAGCTTTCAGATTTCATTTTGGTACATCTGCAGCTTTAAAAGTATCATTTTCAAAACTTGTGTAGCGTGTGCAAAGTTCCACTTTCCGTACTGGTTTTTTTTTTTTTACCGGGCTTTCTCTTCAAATCTCAAACGTCAGCCTTCTGGTTTCCGCTGCTAATTTCACGACAATTTCATTAACAATTTTTATAAACGAGTCATTTGCAAAGAAATTTTTTTTTTTTTTTTTTTATATCGTTGGTCTGGTATTTGACGAGATTTACCGGTGCTAAGCTAGTATTAGGTGTTGAGTGTAAAGTCGCGTGGGGTTGGGAAAAATTCTGGGAAACAATGCGTGAGGAATGCAGTCTTGTCGCGAATATGCTGGATATACGCTGCCGGCAATGGCATTTCTGCAGTCGACGTTCGTTGGTCTACTTGAGTCTTGAAACTAGGTATATGTCTATGGATCGCATCTGAATTGAGTTCTTTTTTTTTTTTTTTCAAATTAATTGCAACAGAATCAATCCTATTAGCTAGTGCGCAAAAAATTTCAATTTGGAAACAAAAAGCGTTTCAAATTGACCAAATGTGTCTACTTTTTGTCATTAAGAGAGAGAAAAATAAATAAAAAAAAAATTGATTTGATTGTATTTTACAGATAAAAATGATTGATTTTTTTTTTTTTTTTCGATTTTCGCATGTATAGAAAATATTGTACATGATATATAAAAATTGATAGTAAAATAGGCTTGATGTTATCGTTTCTTCTTCTTCTTCTTCTTCTTCTTCTTCTTCTCGTCTTACATTTTTCGAGTGGGAGGAGATATGTGTGCGTAGGTTACGTTCTTATATCAAATTACAGAGGCCAATACACAATATATATATATAACTAGTATGTATATGTACGAGGATACCTGAGGCGGGTAACTTTATACGATATGATCGCGTTCTTCTTACCTGTATCTTGATTCTTGATTCTTATTTGAAATATAAAACAAGACAAAGAAAAAAGTGTCATTATATTGTATATATATATCGATAATTACAAAATTTCTCTACATTATTGATAACTATATTTTAATTTTTATTTAGATTTTATCGGACTAATAACTAATTGAATATAATTTATGTACAATCCTCACAATAAGATTCATGCGAGTGTATTGAATATGAAAAATTCATATCTTTATATAATTTTATTAATTTTAATAGATCAAATATTTTTTATGATAAATATTGTTAGTTCAATTCAATTTGCCTTTCTTTTTCTTCTCTTATAAAATATTATTTAGTGGCGTTAAAATTATAGAATATAAAATCGATGTGAAATTCTTCTATTTTTCAAATAATTTATCAATCACTTCAATTGATTATAAAATGATTATATAATTGGTTATAATAATTGTAATTATAAATTAACCATAAAAATAATTAATATAAAAATTGAGTTTCTGATTTTTAACATTATGTGACATATAGTTCAATACGTGGATATCATATTATATCAGAAATCGTTATCGTTTCGTTAAACCGAGACCTAATCCCCAGTATTTCGTCGGTCCCCCCGTCTAAAATTTCCAAATTCTAAGAAGGACGACCCGGGATAAGTATAACCTGAAGTATAGCTAGCACTACAGGCACTGCTAGAAAAACCATAGAAAATAAAGTCTGCCAAGCAAGAGGGACTCTATGCTCTCGGAAAATTTGAGAGGATTAGCGGTATGTTTAAAGACTAGCTAGACATGGTATATACTATATAGTATAGCCTGCGAGCTACCCAACGGGTCTTTTTTCCTTTCACGATAGAAATTTTACTATACCTACTTTTGTATATATATATATATAAAAATTATTATATATGGATTTAAAAAAGAAATATTATTATGATTATGATATATGATAGTAGATAACCTCGAGGATAAAAAGAAAAGAAAGAGTCGAATACTTTTTTGTATGATGAAATAATTTTCCTATAGAATCCTATATAATAAAAATTGATTTCGATTAGAATTTTTTTTTTCCTATGAAATTATAAATCAAATTGTAATCAAGTCACATGATTTATTATATTTATATTATATGCCTACTTTCATACAATTGTATGTATATGTATTATAGAGGAGAAAGAGATTTAATTAGTGATTAATTATTCTGACTTTTTAAAATTACAGTGAAACATTTTCTTTGTATTCTTCTGAAATATCATATTTATAAAAATTTATATAACATGAGCCAATACAATAATTGTTTGATACATGAATATTTTCAGTTTTTTTTTTCATCTACTCTGGAGGAGGATTCAATGTTTCAAAAAAAAAAAAAAAAAAAAATTAAAAATTATCTTCGAATAGTAAATTACTTTGTTATTGCTATGGTTAAAAGCTTCTAAACTAATTATGTTAGTATTTTATCTTTATCTCTTTGTCTTCTTCTCTAATGTAGGTAGTCTGAAAATATTGTTTGTTCCAAATTGTGTGAATGAAACACAAAATAATAGTATTTCGATATTCTGAAACGATCACGAATCATTCATTCATCGTGGAGTCACTTGACCAATAATAATAATAATAATAACGATACTATAATACCTAGTAATGGTGTAACATCGAGTGAGTGAGTCAATAATATTTCTACGAAATTTCAGTCTATACTCACGTTTCTATAATGTTCGCATAATTGCTTTACATGAGAAAAAAAAAAAAATATATATATACGTATATATGAGTTTCGTCAGGGGTTTTTATAATACACACCGTTAATTGGGGTGATTCATACTTTCTTGGACTGCATTTTGCACGAGATCCAATATAGTATAACATAAAACCCGCACCTCATCATCGTGTAAAATATGTAGAATATCATATATACGAAGGAAATGTGATCATCTGTTTTATCTTTAGGTACTTTGTCTCCAGCACATATTTAAAGAATATGAATATGCAAAAAATTTCTTTATACGGTGTAAAAAATGCATTCCGTCGATCATGAGAATATAATATATTATCATGTGTGTACTTATATATATATACACACATATATATATATATATATATATATATATATATATGAGCGAGAAGAGCGATACTCTTGAATTCGTTACGTATACAAACAACACCCATATAGTACATAGTTTGAAAAAAAAAAATTAAAAGAATTCGATATATATATATATTTTTTTTCAATTCTCTTTCATGATCTCATATACATACAGAAAGTGCGAGACATTTATCAATCTGAACAGTTGAGGTCCAGAATAACATCATCACATACACAAATAGTCATGTGAAAATAACAGAGGAATATAGTAGATATATATTTTTATATATATATATAAAAAAAAAATTGTGAAATATGAATCACGTGTGGAATAATTTTCTTTCCGTATAGAATAACACTTTATTTCATCATCATCATTATTATTATTATTATTCTATATAATATTAGAGTAATATAATTTGTCATAATACGAAAAAAAATTATATGGAAATGAAGAAGAATGTTAAAGATAAAAAAAAAAAAAACGACTAATTATTATTTTATAATAGATTAGGATTAATTATTTTATATATACAGTTGGGACACGATGTCGCGTCACTTGTTAATTACTTGTGTATATATTGTTGTCCATACAAGGCGCGGACTTTGCGTGGTTTGAAAATATCTCTCTCTCTCTCTCTCTCTCTCTCGTATATAATGTAGTAGTATATAGTGTGTACGATATATAATGAAGTCACTCTGTCAAGGTCGCGTTTAACGGGGATACAACAGCATCGAGGCCAAAGAATTATAATAAATTGTTGAAAATAAAAATGTTTTATTATATACATGTATATGTATATACATATATACTCTCCGCGATTTTGATGTCTGATATTTTGTTATTTATACCGTAATATACGATCTTATCTATTATTGAGATGATTTTTGACAAATTATAATTGAACAATTGATTTATTAATTTATTTTACAATAATAGTCGATTTATATAGAGCGTGAATCCCGTCTCTCTGTCTCTGTCTCTGTCTCTGTATACAAAGTTCCATATTGAGCACACCACCGAGCTATATTCAGAGATTTTAACTCTGACGTAATCGGTGGTGAATGGTATTTTTATACGCTGACAGACTGCACGCAGCCTGTTAGTGTTAGGCTTGTGATTTCTATATTCGGAATTTTTCACAGCTGGGTTTGAAAATATAAAAGTAGTATGATTATCAAAATTCAATTATTATCGTCAAAATTAACGATGACATTTTTTTTTTTTTTTTCATTATTAATCGTCGCTTGTTCAGTGAGATAAAAAAAAAAAAAAACTATGTACAGAAACTGTGACTTAAATAATTGAAAATTGTAACCTCGAACACGCGGTTTGATTTTTATTGAATATGATTTTTTTGCATGTGAATCGATTTTGTTTTTTACAAATTTTTCGTTTTAACTTTAAAGATTCGAAAGAACAAATATTCCCAGTTTCGTAATAATTATTATAATTAACAAAAACTTTGAGATATGAATTGAAAAATTGTCAGCCTTGAAAAATTATTATCGTAATTGTTATCTTAATTGAAAAATTAGATTCTATTATTATTTCTATAATTGCATAATTGATAATGAACGATCATTTCTCGATATACATATATTTATATACAATTTGATCATGAATATAGGTATATACATTGATAATAAATAATCAAATTAAGTATCTCCAATTTAATTATTGAGATATAGCAGAGCTACGGATGTATGTTGTGACTAGTGTGTGAATATTATAGGATTAGTGTCGAGTCTCCTCAAGCGTGAATATAGCATATACAATATATACAACTTCACGCACGTCTAATTGATTCGGGCGTAATTAAGTAACTCGGTGGTGTTTACAGCTAATTAACTATCAACCTCCAGGCATTTGGTCATCAAGATAGTAGATTCGGTATCTAGATTGTCGTTTTTAGGTTCTTATCTTTAACAATTTTTGTAAGAATATAATTGAAAAACAAACAAAAAAAAAAAAATGAATTCTACTTCAAAGATCTCATTTTGCATACTGTATTTTTTTTTTTTTTTTTTACAATGGGGTTGAAAGAGTTTAAAGAATAGAAAAAAATCAGTCTTATATTGTATATCTTAATTCTTCAAGTTTTAATTAATATGACATAAAAAAAAAAATACATATACCTACACATATACATATAGAATCATTGTAATCATTTCTCATTGCTGTTTCTTTTCTTCCTTTTTTTTTTCATCCCCCTCATAAATATTTATATTTATGATTATATACAACAGATATAATTATGTCATCTGCACTGTTGTCTAATATATTTATTTCCTTTTCTTATATATATATATTCATGACTGTGTGATTATTGTAATCTAGTTAGTTTGAAGTAGAACACAATTTTTAATGATTTTCTTCTTCTTCTTCTTCTTCTTCTTCTTCTTCTCCTTAGTTTAACGACCGTATAAAAAATGCTGTGTGAAATGTGGCCTACATATGTATACACAGTACGTATACATAGAAAGCTACGTCATCATGGTCCTCTCTCGTTTTAACGACTTCTTATGACCCCCATGTATGAAGTAGTAGAATTGCGTTTTACTGCACTCTCTTCTGGTGGCACGCAGCTGTAACTTATGATATGCGAATTCTCGAGAATTGTACAACTATCTAAAAGAGTTTCTCCATCTATCTCTCTCTTTCTATCTCCTTCTCAAGTATATTTAAATATAAATGATTGGGTCAACTGCAAATTTATGAGGTAATTTATATTACATATCTGCAAGGTCAATTAAAGTTATATATACATATATATGCTTGTATGTACGTATGACAATTTTTCATCTCTCTCATCATATATACTGAAATTCTAGATTGAATATCAAATCATATTGTTTATTTTATCAGAATCTATACATTTTTTTTTTTTTTATATATTTCTTTATATTTATCTTTAATACATATTTCTATTTATTCATTAAATCTATTGAAATTTATAATGTAGAGAGACTATAGAATCTCTGATTACACCGTATTAATTTTAAGCTCGATTTTGTGTCCCCTCGCCACCGGTCAGACGACCTTTAAAAGGAGTATTGAAAGTTTTATTTCTTTTTCTCTCTTTTTTTTCTCGTTTTTTGTACATGTGATTCACCGCTGCACTTTATACGTGACATATCTCGTGTTCCTTTTACTTCTTTTCTTTTCTCTTTTATTTCGCAGTATAGCTGTTTGGATATACACTCCGATTTACTAGTAGTAGTATTTAAAATAAAAATCGATCTTTAAGAATATATAAGAAAATAGTCAATCGAATTGGCATCAATTTCATTTGACATTTTTGTTTCCTTCGATTATTGATATATATATACATATAGGAAATAATAATTTTTGCTATTTTGATTATATTGAAGAAAAATGTAAATTGTTTTTAAAGAATTTAATAATACCAATAATAAAATGTGGTAATTGGAAAAAGTTGTATATATAAAATTCTTGAAATTATATATAATCACCATAATTGACGTTTTAATTAACAATGAGTTGAAAATAAATAAATAAATAAATAAAAATGAAGTGTATTTTTTACTAGTATAATTTACGATTATTTATAAATAATAAATAATTTTATAATATATATATTTAAGCATCAAATTTTCTTTATTATTTCTGGATTCTTATAATTTATTATTAGGTATTATTCTTATACTGCGGTATAAAATCAGCAGAATAACGGCTTCACGTTGAAGAATTTGGATGGAATAAAGAAAAGAAGAAGAAGAAAGATACAAAAATGAAGAAAAATAAAAACACGAGGTACAAAAAACGTTTTCTCTTACGATATCAAAGCAGTGCAGGCAGCGAGGCCAGGGATCCAGGGATCCGCCTCCCAAACTGCGCAACACCACCACCTATACTAATATTAATAAAAAGTCATTTTTATCTTTCACCTTTTATAATGTACCACCACCACCACCACCACACAACTCTGACGCGATATAAAAACGTTCGCGGAGGGAATGTCACGCCGCGCTACCTAAAAACACTTTATCACAAGGCTTTCTAGATTATTTTCATTATTTTTCGTATTTTCGCATCATCCCCCCCCCCTCCCCCCCCAATGTCGACTCAAATCGTGTGCGATAATTATATATATCGTTGGAATATAACCATATACCGTAATATGTAAAATTATAATATATATATGTATGTGTGAAGATAACGATATAAAGTAGTATGAAGAAATGAGAAACTTTAGGTGTACGTTTCACTCCGCAATGGAGATACCGAGGACAATAGTCCATGAATTAATTTGTAATTTACTTGAATTAATGACAGTTAACTGAATTACAACAGATAATTATCCTGATCAATTTGAATTATGGGAAAAATTGAAATTAAAAAAATAAATAAATGAATTGAAATGAATCAGATATTCAATTGAACCAAAGTGAATTATCGAGAATTGATGGCGAAACTATCTAATTGATTGGATTCAAAATAATCAAGTTGAATTAGGTTGAATTGAGTCAAATTAAGTTTGAATTGAATTGAACATAATTGAACTGAGTTGAATTGAGTTGAAATTGAATTAAGTCGACTCGAATCTAATTAAGTTTAAATCGAATTGAAATTGAACTGAGTTGAATTGAGTCGATTTGAGTTGAAATTGAACTGAGTTGAATTGAGTCGATTTGAGTTGAAATTGAACTGAGTTGAATTGAGTCGATTTGAGTTGAAATTGAACTGAGTTGCATTGAGTCGATTTGAGTTGAAATTGAACCGAGTTGAAATCAAATTGAATTGAGTCGCCTTGAATCTGATTAAGTTGAAATTGAATTGAAATTGAACTGAGTTGAATTGAGTCGATTTGAGTTGAAATTGAACTGAGTTGAATTGAGTCGACTTGAGTTGAAATTGAACTGAGTTGAATTGAGTCGATTTGAGTTGAAATTGAACTGAGTTGAAATCAAATTGAATTGAGTCGCCTTGAATCTGATTAAGTTGAAATTGAATTGAAATTGAACTGAGTTGAATTGAGTCGATTTGAGTTGAAATTGAACTGAGTTGAATTGAGTCGACTTGAGTTGAAATTGAACTGAGTTGAATTGAGTCGATTTGAGTTGAAATTGAACTGAGTTGAAATCAAATTGAATTGAGTCGCCTTGAATCTGATTAAGTTGAAATTGAATTGAAATTGAACTGAGTTGAATTGAGTCGATTTGAGTTGAAATTGAACTGAGTTGAATTGAGTCGACTTGAGTTGAAATTGAACTGAGTTGAATTGAGTCGATTTGAGTTGAAATTGAACTGAGTTGAAATCAAATTGAATTGAGTCGCCTTGAATCTGATTAAGTTGAAATTGAATTGAAATTGAACTGAGTTGAATTGAGTCGATTTGAGTTGAAATTGAACTGAGTTGAATTGAGTCGATTTGAGTTGAAATTGAACTGAGTTGAATTGAGTCGATTTGAGTTGAAATTGAATTGAGTTGCATTGAGTCGACTTGAGTTGAAATTGAACTGAGTTGAAATCAAATTGAATTGAGTCGCCTTGAATCTGATTAAGTTGAAATTGAATTGAAATTGAACTGAGTTGAATTGAGTCGATTTGAGTTGAAATTGAACTGAGTTGAATTGAGTCGACTTGAGTTGAAATTGAACTGAGTTGAATTGAGTCGATTTGAGTTGAAATTGAACTGAGTTGAAATCAAATTGAATTGAGTCGCCTTGAATCTGATTAAGTTGAAATTGAATTGAAATTGAACTGAGTTGAATTGAGTCGATTTGAGTTGAAATTGAACTGAGTTGAATTGAGTCGACTTGAGTTGAAATTGAACTGAGTTGAATTGAGTCGATTTGAGTTGAAATTGAACTGAGTTGAAATCAAATTGAATTGAGTCGCCTTGAATCTGATTAAGTTGAAATTGAATTGAAATTGAACTGAGTTGAATTGAGTCGATTTGAGAATTGAACTGAGTTGAATTGAGTCGATTTGAGTTTGAACTGAGTTGAGTCGATTTGAGTTGAAATTGAATTGAGTTGCATTGAGTCGAGTTGAAATTGAACTGAGTTGAAATCAATTGAATTGAGTCGCCTTGAATCTGATTAAGTTGAAATTGAATTGAAATTGAACTGAGTTGAATTGAGTCGATTTGAGTTGAAATTGAACTGAGTTGAATTGAGTCGACTTGAGTTGAAATTGAACTGAGTTGAATTGAGTCGATTTGAGTTGAAATTGAACTGAGTTGAAATCAAATTGAATTGAGTCGCCTTGAATCTGATTAAGTTGAAATTGAATTGAAATTGAACTGAGTTGAATTGAGTCGATTTGAGTTGAAATTGAACTGAGTTGAATTGAGTCGATTTGAGTTGAAATTGAACTGAGTTGAATTGAGTCGATTTGAGTTGAAATTGAACTGAGTTGCATTGAGTCGATTTGAGTTGAAATTGAACCGAGTTGAAATCAAATTGAATTGAGTCGCCTTGAATCTGATTAAGTTGAAATTGAATTGAAATTGAACTGAGTTGAATTGAGTCGATTTGAGTTGAAATTGAACTGAGTTGAATTGAGTCGACTTGAGTTGAAATTGAACTGAGTTGAATTGAGTCGATTTGAGTTGAAATTGAACTGAGTTGAAATCAAATTGAATTGAGTCGCCTTGAATCTGATTAAGTTGAAATTGAATTGAAATTGAACTGAGTTGAATTGAGTCGATTTGAGTTGAAATTGAACTGAGTTGAATTGAGTCGACTTGAGTTGAAATTGAACTGAGTTGAATTGAGTCGACTTGAGTTGAAATTGAATTTAGTTGAATTGAGTTGAAATTGAATTGAATTGAGTCGACTTGAATTGAAAAAATTACGTTGAATTCAATGAATTATTCTGAATCGTTTCAACCCCACGGAATCAATGTGTCTTTAAAATCTTGAGTTATTTCCCCCTCGTATGTGAGTGTGGCGTTTGTGATTATACCATATCCACACCCCACCACCACCACCTACGCACACCTGTATCTTACAACTCGGCTAATGTTAGGCCTGGCTCCTACCCCCACCAGCCGATACATATCACATCACGTTTGAAATCTCTCTCATGGATGGATTGTAACGTTGAATTATGTAGGCATATATACATATATATACATGCTTGTTGCGCTGCTCTATAAGGCAGGCGTAGGCGAATCTCTGGCCTCCATTCACCGATCCCCGTCGACTAGACCGACTGAAAACTCTTTACCTGTCCATTCATGGTGTTTTTACTATAACACACAAGCCATGATTTCGAATAGTCTGACGCTTGGTCGGTTTTTGATGATTTCTCCTGCGGTTTTGAATGATTTTAAAGTGATTTTGTAAGCGATTTCTTTGCCTGATTTCAATGAAAGGATGTATTTGATTATTTATATAATGTATTATATATTAATAAAGGAAATATTATTATAAAATATATAAAATACTGTTTAATTAATCAATTGATTAATTAAATGATTGAAGAATTAATTATACAATCATTATTACATATTATCTAGATAAAATGTTTAATAATGATTAAATAACTGCTCTCACATATCAGGCATGAGAGAAAAAAAAAATTATCCAATTGATTGGATAAGAGGCAGAAATAAATTGGCTACGTCCGCTGATGATGATTAAATATAATGAACGATTTTGTTCTTCGACTCGACGTTATTTTTCACCTATTAAAAGGAAGAAGAAGATAATTATCGTAGATATACAAGTTTTTCGTTCATAATTGCGTTCTTTTGAATCGCTGATCACAAATTTTTAACAGTTCAATTTTTTTTTTTGTCTTCATCAACCCATTGTCTCATTATATGATAATGAGAGACGCGACATCGAGTCATTAGTCATAATTCAACTGCCATTGCAAGTGGGGGGGGGGAGGGGAGGGTATGATCTGATTCATTGCAGGACATGCAGAAAATCATATATTGGGACTTTGTTCTCTTACAAGATTATTATACATAAACGGAGGAAGTTGTGGCAGGAAGAGGTGTCGGTGACGTATATACGTCAACGACGATATGTATAATCTGCGCATGTGACGTGCACTCAATTATATATATTTTATATAAAAATGAATAAAAGAAGATGGAAAAAAAATGAATTAAATAAAATACGCGATAAATATTATATTCTAGATATACTAGACACAATGGATATAATCGTTATCACGCATTATCGTTATCTAACGCAAATCAGGATGTCGCGGTTTTCCGGCTTACTCTCCAGTGCAGACACACTCTGTACTCTTACTACTACGATATAAAGCACATTGGCATGTTCAAAGAATTATTATTCGATTCAATCTTCATAATTTTTTTCTCTTCGGACTTAATTATGTTTGTTGCAAAAAAAACCATTTGACAACCTTCGAAGAGGTATAGGGACCGAGCGCCGTACAGAGGTGGCGCCGCTTAGTGGTCAAATATGTAACGAGCCGCAGGGACTTATATTAACGTGACAGGCGGAGTGTCGGTTGTTTGTCGAAATTTTCCCCAAAACACAGAGTTTTTGACCAAAGAAGTGTCTCTTTTCGGTGTATGATAAGAAAAGGGTTATTGTTGCATCGTCGGTCGTTACAATATCCACAGAAATACCGAGTAAACAGGTATTCAAGTCACTGTTATACTACTACCGGCAATACAATTCAATCGGATTGGTTCGCATATGATTGGCCAATGCTCGGCCAACCATACGCTACCGAAAGCACAACACGAACCAATCCCATTGAATTGTTCTGCTCGTGGTAGCATTTCAGTGCCTTAGATACCTGTTTTTTCAGTACTTCTGTAGATATTGTAAGAACCGACGATGCAACAATCATCCTCTCCTGATCATACACCTAAAATAGATACTTCTTCGGTTGAAAACTCAGTGTTTTGGGGAAAAAGTCGACAAGTCAGTCAATCAAGTTGAAATTGAGTCGAATTGAGTTGATTTGAGTTAAAATTGAATTAGATTGAACTGAATCAAATTAAGTTGAAATTGAGTCGAATTGAGTCGATTTGAGTTGAAATTGAATTAGGTTGAATTGAATCAAATTAAGTTGAAATTGAATTGAATTGAGTCGAATTGAGTTGAAACTGAATTGAATTGAGTTGAATTCAGTCAAATTAGGTTGAAACTGAATTGAATTGAGTTGAATCGAATCAAGTTGAAATTGAGTCAAATTGAGTTGATTTGAGTTAAAATTGAATTAGATTGAACTGAATCAAATTAAGTTGAAATTGAGTCGAATTGAGTCGATTTGAGTTAAAACTGAACTGAATTGAGTTGAATTCAGTCAAATTAGGTTGAAACTGAATTGAATTGATTTGAATCGAATCAAGTTGAAATTGAGTCGAATTGAGTTGATTTGAGTTAAAATTGAATTAGATTGAACTGAATCAAATTAAGTTGAAATTGAGTCGATTTGAGTTGAAACTGAATTGAATTGAGTTGAATTCAGTCAAATTAGGTTGAAACTGAATTGAATTGAGTTGAATCGAATCAAGTTGAAATTGAGTCGAATTGAGTTGATTTGAGTTAAAATTGAATTAGATTGAACTGAATCAAATTAAGTTGAAATTGAGTCGAATTGAGTCGATTTGAGTTAAAACTGAACTGAATTGAGTTGAATTCAGTCAAATTAGGTTGAAACTGAATTGAATTGAGTTGAATCGAATCAAGTTGAAATTGAGTCGAATTGAGTTGATTTGAGTTAAAATTGAATTAGATTGAACTGAATCAAATTAAGTTGAAATTGAGTCGAATTGAGTCGATTTGAGTTGAAATTGAATTAGGTTGAATTGAATAAAATTAAGTTGAAATTGAATTGAGTCGAATTAAGTTGAAACTGAATTGAATTGAGTTGAATTGAGTCAAATTAAGTTGAAACTGAATTGAATTGAGTTGAATCGAATCAAATTGAAATTGAGTCGAATTGAATTCGATATAAATTCCGATCAATTACCTATTTTTACATATAGATTCACTATACATGTATACGTATAAAGAGAGGGGGGGGGGTCATCCAAATAAAACACTAATTGCAGTCTTTGTACCTTCCGGATCGGCATAGGGGAGATCGAGCCAGGGGTGGCTACCTTGTTTGTTTCCGTCTGACGTGATAAACGAACGTACATACGTATACACATACATATATCCATACATATATACATGTACACGTATAATTGACGAAACCCTAAGGTTTGAACCCCTGTTTTACTACACTAGAGAATTGCGGGGATGCGTATAATAGGGATGTCCGGGAGCGTCCAGGGGTGAAATCGATTATACGTGTAACGGTGTTTGAAGTTCGTTTGAGGTAATACGTTCTCGGGTCAATCTTGCGAATTAAAGAGAATAATAACAATAATGAGAATAATTTCAAAGCCGCTTCACGCGTGGAAAAAAAAAATCATGATTAAAATTGACGTTTCGATATAATTTGTCATTTTTAAAATCATTTTTCACAGTTTTGAGATTGTTAAACAAAATTATGACACAATTTTTAAGATCTGTCTCAACCATTTCATTCGCGATTTTTAATTAATAGAATTATTGGGGGAATAAAAAATTGAATTCAACAAATTAAAACAAATTAAATTGAAAAGCTTTCAACCCAAAGACATTATTGTGTCATCAAAATTGTACATATATGTCTCCTCAACCAATAAAACCGTTGATGATAGAAACTTCCAATAATACATAAGCTCGTCCCGACGCCCTCACGTTCTATAAATATGATTCTTATGACCCAGATTCTGAAAGCCTGATGTGTAGTATAAGGACGTTGCCACGAATCAAAATTCATCTTTAGAGGATTATGAAAAAAAAAAACGAAGTCTATATATTCATTAATGAAATTGATTATTCTAAAGGTGGATAAAAATCGACGATTTCTATGCTGTGCGAGTGAATACAGACACTATACCACGTAGATTATGTGTTAGCTTTGACCTGGTGCAGAATTATAATGCGAACGTTGTGTGTGCCTTGATATCCGTGTCGAATAGAAGTTATAGTTAATGGGTTTGTAGGTATAGGTATAGAGTACATACTGTGCGATGAAACTAGGTCAGGCCTTGTAGACTACCCTTTTATTCTTGACACGAGACCTACCCTATCCCTAATTGGTTTGGGAAATAATGGGGTCACACGGAGAGTGATTTCTTTCATTTTTAGCCTGCAAACAATAAAAACAGACCCCAGCGTTCATCGATTCAACAGACTATATATTATTGTACGTAGTAACCCTGGCCAATAAAAAGAGGAAAACGAGGGAAACAGGAATAATCATTCTTCTTCAAATATCTCATTTTAGGTTGCTCCTAAGTCAAAAATGACCTGAACAAATTGTGGAGCTAATTAAATTTTCCACAAGAATGATTTGAGTGTCTTTCATCGTCAGAGTGAGCGTTTGGAAGATATAGATGCTTGAAAGTCAGGAAAGCAAAAAACAAGTAGGACAACAGGAATAATCATTCTTCCACAAATATCTCATTTCCAGTGGCTTTTGGGTAGAAAATGACCCAAACCAATTTTCAAGCTCATAAAATTGTCTACAAAAATGGTTTCAGTGTCTTTCAACGTGAGATTGAGCGTTTGGAAGATATGGATGCTTGAAAGTCAGGATACACAATAGAAAAAGCAAAAAACAAGTAGGACAACAGAAATAATCATTCTTTTACAAATATCTCATTTCCAATTAGTTTTGGGTAGAAAATGATCTGAACCAATTTTGAAGCTCATAAAATTGTCTACAAAAATGGTTTCAGTGTCTTTCAACGTGAGATTGAGCGTTTGGAAGATATGGATGCTTGAAAGTCAGGATACACAATAGAAAAAGCAAAAAACAAGTAGGACAACAGAAATAATCATTCTTTTACAAATATCTCATTTCCAATGAGTTTTGGGTAGAAAATGATCTGAACCAATTTTGAAGCTTATAAAATTGTCTACAAAAATGGTTTCAGTGTCTTCCAACGTGAGATTGAGCGTTTGGAAGATATAGAAGCTTGAAAGTCAGGATAATTATTTTTCTTTTTTTTCTTCGGGTATTATGCTGTCTCTCTACATTCACCCTTGGTATTTACGTGTAGAGAATGAAATATGTTCAAATGTGCTAATTTATGTACCCTTGACCTTTCCATATTGCATGCTTTTGTCACAGTTCATATATAATAAAAAGAGAAAACACCGAAACATGCCCACTTTGCTCGGTTAGAATATTATAAAACTACACGACGATAATAATTTGACCATTTGAAAGGCTGCGTCTCCGTCACAGTTAACGGGAATGAGGTTCATTGTCACCGCGACTGTCATTGTTAGTCGATGATCGATCGATCGTGACACACACACACACATAAATGTATTATACGATTATAGAAATGGTCTTTTGTATATTTGAATAAGAATCTCAATTCCCACAGCTGGAGAATGAACTGCGTCAATATATATATATTCATATTCATATTTTTTCAACCCTTTTCAAAAGGCTTCGATTTTCGAATTATCATGACTTTATCATTATTAGCTGTCCTAAAAATCGATCGATCTTTTTTTTTCTTTCTTTTTTTCTTGTATGTATGTAGGGAAATTTGGGTCTGCCATAAAAAAAAAGAAAAAAAAAACAAAAACACACGCTGCACTCTATACTACAACTTTAATATACTCTTAAATTCTAATAATGTCTGACACGTAGACAAGAAGCAACAATCGATATAATGTGTTACTACAGCAGCGAGCTGAGAGGTGCGCCTGGTGCCGCATCGGCTCAATCGCTACATGTCATTTAGGATGAAAAAAAAAATAATAATAATAATGAAAACGAGAAGTTTGAGACTAGTTTTTTTTTTTTTTTTTTTTTTTCTTCAAACTTCCATCCAGATGACTCTAATCAATACTGTTTATATTTATGTACAATAATTATTATAAAAATACCTACGTTCATTATAATTTATATACAGAGATAGTAGAATTTTAATCAGACTTATAAAATAAACCGTGTACCGTATTTATCACGATATGGGCTTATTTTATCTAAGAATGTGCGCATAGCCTAGTTTAGTTGAACACGTGGTGGCGCGTCTGTTGCAGCGTCGTGGTTTCAATAAAGTTTATATTTTAAATGGGTCCAATAATTGTATTTATGATTAGAATATCAATGATATAATTTATTGTTCAATCAATAATTACTCTTATGTCATACAATATAATTTATTGTTGTATTCTATATTGTCAGAATATCATTCTTCTTCTTTTTTTTTTTTTTTTTTGACACATTAATTTAGTAGTTTTTTTTATCTTATTTATATATTCTACCTTCTCTGTTTAAAAAAAAATATATATATATATATATATAAAATTGGATTTTTGGTTACATTTTTACATTTTTTTTTAGCTTAGAATCTTTTTTTTTTTTTTTTAAACAACAACACAAAATTCCAGTCAGATTTGCAAAATCAGCCAATTTTTTAGACAATATGCTCATTAAGAAAAAAATAAAAATAAAAAATCAGAGAATATTTTAATTTCGATCGAAATTTGTACCTGAAGGTTTTTGGAAACGTTGAAAACGAGTCTTAGGTCAGATTTAAAAAATTTCTGATTCGAGGTCTTATGAACAGTGTGGTATTTTTTTGGTTTTTGAGTCTCTTATCTCAAACTTGTTAGAAAAATTCAATTCATCTTTGATTAACATTTATTTTCGGGCTCTAATAATCGAGTATATATAGGTATCGAGTATGAAACGAAACTGGACTAATTTTATGACGATTCCGTGTTTATATGATGCGGGACAGCAGAGATTGAAAAGATTGAAAAGATTCATATACAGTTGACGCAATGCGTGGTGCAATTTTATGCATCGGCATCACGAACACGCCTCCCCGATGCAGATGGTCTCGTGGTCGGTGATTAAAATCGCATTTTATTTATACACTGTAATAATAACGTCGACGACAAATAGAATGCGAGAGGGGACGGAAGTGTTTGCTTGATTGAAACGATCTAATTACACGCTCTTTTTTTTTTCTTTAAATTTTCTTATCATTATTACTGCAGTTTTAACGCTCAAACTTGACACCTGAAGCGATAAGTCCGTTGATTATCATCGTAGACTTTTGGAAAAAAAATTAACCGTTATTTTAACTCATTTTATTTTTATTTGAGTCCATAATGTAACACAAATTTATGTCATTTTAACGTTAGATATGCAATTTTTGATTTTTCTTTGTTAAATTCAATTTTGCAATAAAGAATTTTTATGAAATCAATATAAAATATCTAATGACACACACAAATTTTAATTAAAAGGTTAATTATTGTCTCAACTATATCTACGTCAATTATAATCAATTTAATAATTTTACACAAAACTTCTTGCATATTATACTGCAGTTTTTTTTTTTTTTTTTTTTTTTCTAATTTATTTATAACGCACAAACTAATTGAGCCAGTTTAAATAAATTATAAGTAAAGACGCGTTTTAGAGATACACAATTTTGTGTTTATAGTAGCAGACTTCAGACTGAAGCAGATGCGATCTCACGGATGATTATTAATTTAAATTACACTATATGTATATAACATTATATACTTACATATATGAGTCGCACTTTGCGTTTTTATTGTTCTTTTTTTTCTTCCAATTGTAAGAATGGTACAATTTCATTTAACTTCTACTATATGTATACATAATATTATACTATTATATATGTTTAACGAATAATAAATAATTAGTGCGGTTTAAAATCAATTTTTTTTTTTACATTGTTAATTTCTACACTCGATATCATAAAACATTTAGATATGCGATACGTTAGTTAGGGTGGGGAATTTTTTACTTTTTTTCTATTATAGGTGTAGGGGGGGATCCCACGCAAAACTAGGGTCGCGTGGGCAAGTATACATACAGGGACACCTAGAGAGAGAGAGAGAGAGAGAGAGGATATGGGCTCGCGTGTTAAATATCTGTGTTAAATATGTTAAATAGGGCGTGTGCGCAACAGGTCTATGACGTATATCAAAGTAACGCACGTGAGTTAGTCTGTCTGTGTGTGTGTGTGTAGATCGTTGCGATGTAATGCAATGCAGGCACAGATATATGAGAGAATTGAATGAAATTAAATCTGATGGCTGCTTGAAATTTACTGGATCGTTTAATTGCTTGGAATAATGATGATACTAAATTTTGTTTTGTTTTGTTTATAGAATAATAATTTTTATATACCTAGACGATTTTTATTTTTTTTTTTTTCAAATTTTTATCTACTTTTTTTTCTTCATTTTCAGAAGATAAGAATACAAAAAAACATTTTCAAAATTTTATTTACCTATTAAAAAAAAAAATTTGTCTCAAATATTTAGGACACCTCGTAATTAATATATACCTATTACATTTTAATTATTCTAAAAAAGCCATCCAATGATGAAGAAGACTCATATATATATACATATATAGGTAAATAAAAAAAAGAAGAAGAAAATTTTAATTAACAAATATTCTCCCTACTCGTATATCTACACACCTATATATATATATATATATATATATATATATATATGTATATTCACAGTACTTGATTAATCCAGTCACGATTCAACCTTGAAAACAAAGCACACACGCACATATTAAAAAGAGAAACAGAGAAGAAAAAAAAAAGTTCAACCCCTTTTATATCGTACTCGACGTGACGTTAATTGTTCTTTTATACATACACATATATGTATAGGCTATGTGGAATTGAATTGAATCATACATCATATTATATACATATACATACATATATATTTACGTACATGTGTTGATAGTGAGGTGATATTAATTGTTTTTTGTTTAATACATAAGAAACGATCATAAGTGAGGAAACCGAACCCTTGCGGATGTCTAAAACCGTCTTTATAGCTGTTCAACTGTACCCAGCACACACACACACACACACATGCACATGTAGACATGAGTTTTCTACCTTTTGTTATTTATACATGTGTGTATATATAGCCTTTAGGCTTTATGGCGGCTGAAAATGAAACTAGGAAATTGCGTTGGTCCGCCTCCGTCATCGCTACTTCCTGACTAGGTATAATAGTGTATATATGTAGGTATATGTACACACTATTACCTCTATAGTCTACAGTTGGTTTAGAATTTTTCGTAGATAGTCTGTTAATACGCATGATGCACTCTATAAACTATACTTTTATAGCCGTTTGTTCAGTACTGCGTTTGTTACGTAAAATGTGACAAAAATAGGAATTTTTGATATTGAGAAATTTTGGCAACGATCAATATACGATTATTGAAAACCGCACTGTTAGAAATTTGTGTTATTAAGTTTCTTAAAAATCTTTTTTTGTATATTAAAATTCAACTTTTTCAATATTTCAATATTCATATGACAGTTTTGAAAATTCAAAATCATTCAAATCAATCATATGATATGAAAATTCATGATGATTGCCGAATCAGATCATAAAATATTGCAAAATGAACCAAAAAATGATAATTTCAAGCTTAATTTGAGACTGAAAACTGAAAAATAATCATAGTATCTTTCGAATCTTGAAAACAGTTTCATAAATTTAATCGAACCATATCAATATTTGTAACGCCTTTATTTCTATAGTCACGCGTCTACCGATACTCTACCTTGGGTACGCGTAAACACCACTACTCCGTCGGGCGCCACACCGAACCTAGCTCGATGAAATTTATTTAACCGGAGCAATTATCCTGACTCTTTCTCAGGGCTACTTAAGGTTATCATCTGACTGAACCGTAATCTATCCTGACTGTGAAATAGCTTCCTTTAGTCAACGTATAGCGAGGGATCACCCCGAAGAGATCTCCGTGCCAGAATCTTTATAACGGATATTGACGAACGTAGACGGCATGCATGTGAGGACCCCTAATGTTTCTGAAAGCAACGCGTAATCATTTAGGCAGATTTCAGGTCTCACCCGAAGGATTGACTGTCACCGTTCCAAATGCTCAGCGCCGCTAACTGAAACCGTAGGCGTAGGGTAGGGTTTTTTGTTAACTCTCACAAACCAACTGCCGTGAATGTCCTCCGAAGAGTAACACCGTAGCAACAATGATACACATATGCTCGAGTATGCTCCGAAGAGGATACTGTCGCCTCTAGCTAAGGATCTTATAGTTAACGATCACTCTGGGCTATTCCAAAGAATAGTCCGTTGTGCTAAAGCCAATACGGCTGTCTACTGGTTAGGATGTATTTGGGATATAATAGGTATCTGAAATCAAAATGCTGAGACACAGGTTTATGTTGATAGTGAGGTCTGGACTTACGTTGGTATGAAAACGGCGTTTCAAAAAAAAAATAGATAAAGAATAGGCTAATTTGCCGAATAATAAACAATAAGAAATAAAAGAAAAATGATACTTCCACTGAAGTGTAAAAAAAAATAAAGAAAATTGATATTTTGAAAATGATTTTAAAGTCCGGGGACTGATGCTCTTGCGAGTTATATCTTTTGAATTTACTGTTATTAAGACCGAAGTCAGGACCGAAGTGACTCTACTCAGATCCGTGTTTACCAAGAAACCTCGGTATCAGGGAACTACTTTGTGTCGCGGATGTCGAATTTCCGTGGTGGGGGTTGACCCAAGCACCTCTCGACGGTTTAGCGCGTATGAATTTAAGTTACCGTTTTTATACTCGCAGTTAGCCCTGCTGATCCCCGTTTATTTGTATTAGAAATCAATGATGTACATGGTCTTCTGTTCTTTTTACATGTGGTGGTTCTTGTTTTGATTCTACGTGTGCGACTCTAAGTTATATTGCAAAGTGTGTGTGTATCTCGTGTTTGCCCTACTGGCCATGATTTTACCGGTTATGTGTGTGTGTGACTCTAAGTTGTTTCAAAAATGTGTATGCATGATTTTAATTATTTAATTGATCCGTTACAATTGAAAATTCGGTAACTTTTTTCAATATTAAGACACAAATATGAAATTTTAAGATGTTTTACATTAATTTCATTCAAATCACCAGGAGTTGTAAATTTCATTCCCGTTTGTATAAGAAATTTCAAGATATTTTTAACAGTTGTGTGTGTGTGTGTGTTTTTTTTTTCTGTTTTGTATATATTTTTTTCTATTTTCATAACGCGCAATTCGACACTGATAATTGTTATTCAAAGAATAACCCTCCGAATTTTTTATTTCCGTATACTTTATATTCTCTGGTTTCTTCGTATATTTGTTTCCGCCGGATCTATGGCGCCATGTGTTTACACAGGGGATGCGGTGCAATGTGCATTTAAGCTGCAAGCTAAGCCGCGACTACAGCCTGCGATGCACGCGGTCCTCTCGCATCTATCTTGGCTCCATTCGATATTATAGATTCCACATTTATTATTATTATTATTATCACATATTATTCAATCGATATTTGATGATATATATTTTTTTATCCGATTTTTATATAATATAATGTCATCGAATAATAATCAATTCGATAAAAAAAAAAAGGAGAAAACACAATAAAAAGAAAAGAAATATGCAATATTCATATATAAAAATCTTATGTATATATATAATTGCACGATTTTGTTTCATTTTATCAATTTATTTATATAAATATATTATAAAAAACAAATAAATGAAGAATTGAATAAGAATCACGTGATTTATAGTATTATCCATATATGTATATTATGCATTATATATTATATATTATATATAAAGAGAGAGGGAGAATGCTTGTAATGCTCACCTCGTCGCGACCCTAACGCCTCCTATATACGATGCCTATTTATAAAATTGATGCTGCAGCTGCACAATGCACACCGCCCTCTCGGTATGCATGTATTTATGTATTTATGTATGTATCTACATTACTATAATAAACGTTATTATATACGTAGACGAACGTCGACGTGCGGTTGCTTTGACCAAAAATTGTATCCCCTTAATACTCGAGAACGTGCAGCCTAATTGACGTATATATATATATATATATATATATATAAGTTAATTTTTTTCCTTCGTTTTTTATTTATTTTTTTCAACACAAATTTCTATTATTTGGGAACAGAATATAGAATAAAATACTTCAAGGATCAATAAAAATCCTCGGCTATATATATATATATATATATATATATATAAATTTGGTTTTTTTTTTTTCTATCAAATTTAGTTTTTCTGTGACAATAAATAAGAAAATTCTTTTTAAACAGCCTTTTTTTATCTTGGACTCCTTGAAATTTGAATATTTTGAAATGATGAATGTAACAGAATTTTGATACTACTATATAATATACGTAACGGGTATTATACACGAACGAACGTATACTAAAACTCTTGAGGCTGCTGCACTCTGCAGTCGAGTGCAGTGCACTGTGTAGTGGCCAGTGCCAGTGCCAGTGGTTTAGACTTTATAGAGTATATAGTGTATACACGTATAATGTATACATATATGTACTATATATATTTTTTTTTCTCAAGAGGAAATACGCATGAAGTAGTAAAGAGTTACACACTCGTCTGGCTACAGAATAAAAAAAAAAATGGAAAACAAAAATAGGTATAAAAGTATAAGAAACAGATCAACGTGCCTTTTTTAAGTATGATAAAAATTGAGGAAAAAAAAAGAAAAAAAACATTCTCACAATTAAACACATTCTGAAACAGAACAGAATTTTTAGGCTCTTTTAGCAATGATAACAGTTTTTCCATCATAAAAATTTCGTTTAATTATCTAATCGACCAATATTATAATCACTAAGTTTTCGACAAATCGTTGAACAATGTTTGATATATAGAAATTGGAGGAAAACTGGTTCGTAGATTGATTAAAAAAAAAAAAGAAAAGATTTTTGGACGATCTAGATCCTCACAAGTGACCGGTTGCATATGCTTGGGAATATTAGATGACCAATGTGTAGGGTGAAGTAGATTTTTTTCTTTCTTCACTTTTCCCTTCATATACTTAGGTATATTGTTGGTATTTTTCTACCCTATATAGTCCAACTGCTACCTCATGTATATACCTACATACTTCCGTCCAAGTATCTTCTACGACGGGGGGTAAAAGAAGAATAAAAATAAAAAAAAAAAAAATTATGAAGGGAGGGAGGGTTTGAAACCCTTGAACAGTCCCTGCACTCGACACCCTTGTAGATTGTAAGGGTTGTGGTGAGACGCGTGACTCCCTCCTACCTTGTTGACGCAGAGTATTATTGCAAGAATGAGAATGAGAAGCAGGAAGTAGAAAAACAAGAAAAAGAAAAATAAATGTTTATATATGTATAATATAATGTTTAATGAAATCTATGTATATAACAGTATCAATTTTTCTTTCCACAAGTCGTTAAAAAATAATACCTTTTATAGCTACTGGTTTATTATTTATTACAGAGAAGATGAAAACTCAGCCATAAGAAAAAACACTAAATTCAGTTTTTTCTTCTTTAGTTTTTTTATATAATAATAGATTGTCTAGAATTGGAATCGAAAGTTTTTTTTTTTATTTTATCAATTTTTGATCCTCGAACGATTTTTTTTTTCTGTTCTGAATTTTCAATTTACAAAATTTTTATTTGCCAATATCAGGAATCAAAATTTTATCACACATTTATTTAGTTTTTCTACACATCAAAATTGAAGAATTGATTATAAATAATAATTTGGAAATTTTCAATATCAATTTTACAAAAATTGAGAGAACAAAATATAAATACTAATGAATCTACAGATTTTATGGTAAATGTATAATATCATGATTTAAATGTCTGTAAAAATTGGAGCGAAACGTTAAACTCCAGATGTGTAATGGGTCGGTGTAGCTGGAATAGGCTTTATGTTAAACACACAATTTCACACTACGAACATGTGTTGTTCTCCAGGATATGGTCCAGAGTCACATTATATTCCCTTCATGTTGTTTTTT
This sequence comes from Euura lappo, assembly GCA_018257835.1. NCBI lineage: Eukaryota > Metazoa > Arthropoda > Insecta > Hymenoptera > Tenthredinidae > Euura > Euura lappo. The sequence continues at coordinate 63,135 of JAEUYN010002487.1, read as the reverse complement.
CTGAAAGAAAAACACGCTTTCTTACGAACGTACGATTAATTATCCCACTACGAGTTGAAAAAAAAGCTCTTCGATGAGCCAGAAATCTCCGACATCGTGCATTAAGGAACTAAAGAAAATATGGCGCAACCGAAAACCTAAATAAACATATAAATAACAAACTAAAAGGAAAAGAAAAACACAAATTCAAGAACGTCGTACTTTTCTCTGTTTTAGATATCGCCATGGATTGGTCAGATCACGCGCTGTGGTGGCCTGCCCGCAATCAGTGGCTCACAAGAACCAAGAGCACGCTGGATCAGTACGGAGTGGCGGCGGACGCGGTTCTACACTTCACGCCGATGCATAAAACACTGAGAGTCCAACTGCCGGATCTGCGCTGTTTGGACTGCAGGGTGGATTTTTCGTTGAAGACATTCAACGCGGTGATCAATCTCTGCAAGGATTTAGGTGAGAGTCCGATTCTCGTTCTTCTTCTTCTACTCGGATGACTTGATGACCGATTTTCATTGTCCTCAGGCATCAGACACCCGGAGGAACTCTCGCTGTGCAAACCGCTCGAGCCGAATCATCTGAAATACAATCTCAAAGATCTGCCGGTTAAGAAGAAGATAGAAAACCAAAGGAACCAGAGAAACGGACAGTGGACGACACAGCCGGACACGAACACCTTCATACCGGCCAGCCAGAGTCCCAGGGGATCCACAGGAAGCCTGGATCAAAGCAGCCCCTTCATGTGCGCTCCGGTCACTCCGAACAACAGGAATCACAGCACGCCGATCAGCTCGCCGGTATCGGTGAGTGTCTCAATGCTCCGCAGACCAAAGAAAGGACGATTCAAACTTCTTTTTTCCCAACAGCAAACCGGAACCTGGAAGCGGAACAACAACTCTTCAGGCTTTGGAAGCACAGGATCTTTCAATGCCAACAACAGCACAATGAGCATAGAAGCTCTGAACGGCGGTCTCAGCGAGTCTCTGGCCCAGAGTCCGACGTTCATATCGCCAGAGACCAGATCGAAGATCATAAAGCCAAAGACATTGGTGGAAAAGGCGAGGATGAACGTCGGCTGGCTCGATTCTTCGCTCTCCATAATGGAGCAGGGGATCCGCGAGTTTGATACCCTCAGACTGAAATTCAAGTTCTACTCGTTCTACGATCTTAATCCAAAAACCGACGCAGTTCGCATAAACATGATATACGAACAGGCCAAGTGGCAACTGCTCTCCGAGGAACTCGACTGCACGGAGGAAGAGATGCTCATGTTCGCTGCTCTGCAGGTGCGTGGCTCAGCTTGATACGAACCTGATTCTCAAAATTTTTACAAAACTGATCCCTTCTCTCAATTCTTTATCAGGTCCAAGTCAATCTGCAGGCTGGCGTCCCTCAGCCAAGCTTCGAGAGCAACGGAGCCACGACCCCGGTCGAAGACGACATAGACGCGGCGCTCACCGACCTTCAAGTAACACTCGAAGGCAGCAGCCTCGGAAACAGTCCGAGCGATATAACGCAAATACCGGAGCTTTGCGACTATCTACGTTTCCTGAAGCCGAAACGGTTCACTCTGAAGGCGTTCAAGAGATATTGGTTCACTTGTAGAGACCTGCAGTTGAGACTGTACAAGACCAGGGAAGACGCCAACAGCCACGACACACCCGTCCACAGCATCAATCTGAGAGGGTGCGAGGTAACGCCGGACGTAAATCTTTCGCAGAGCCGATACGGCATCAGACTCGAAGTACCGAGTGCGGAGGGAATGACCGAAATGTGGATCAGATGCGACACGGTAAGAATCGGGGGACTCCTGAATCTTTTTCAATCTCTAATTCCTTGGGTTGAATCGACAGGAAGAACAATACGCCAAATGGATGGCCGCGTGCAGACTCGCGGCAAAGGGAAGAAGCCTGGCGGACGCCTCGTACGAAACGGAGGTCAACAGCATCATGGCTTTCCTACAGCTTCAGAGACCGGCTCCTGCGCCCGCAATAAATCCAAACTCACTGGACATCACGCCGGAGGATTACGTCGCTTCGAGATTCGCCAAGAAATTGAAGGGAAAGGTGAGGAAAAATTCTGACGGACCAGTTTACAGTTTTTCACAATTATTTACGCATCGTATTACAGCTCGTTCAGAGAATTCTCGAGGCCCATGCGAACGTGAAGGACTTGCCGTTGATCGAGGCCAAGCTGAACTACATCAAGGCTTGGCAGTCGCTCCCTGACTACGGAATATCGCTTTTCATTGTCAAATTCATGGACAAGAGCAAGGAAGAGCTTCTAGGTGTCGCTAATAACAGACTCATGAGGATGGACATCAACAGCGGGGATCATCTGAGAACCTGGAGATACAACACGATGAAGGTGCGGGTCTAGTTACCGGTTGGAGAGCTTCTGCGTTGCTAAATTGAATTTTTTATATTTTTTCGCAGGCATGGAACGTCAATTGGGAAGTAAAGCACATGATGGTCCAGTTCGAGGAGGGTAACATCGTCTTCGAGTGTCATTCTGCCGACTGTAAAGTAGTGCATGAATTTATCGGCGGACATATATTCCTCTCTATGAGATCTAAGGAGGCGAACCAAACCCTGAACGAGGAATTGTTCCACAAATTGACCGGCGGTTGGGCTTAGACGATGTTAAGGCGTCGGGTAATTGTCAATTATTCAAATAGTGTAAAGGAATTATATTTTAGGTAAAACTCTAAGCGAAAATTTCTCATACCTTTTGTTTTATTGAATCTATTAAATCAGTGTCAGATAATTGTGCGAGTTGAAGAATTGTAAATATGATCTTTACGAGTCAGAGAGACAGAGAAGAAAAAGTTTGTTGCATAAAACTGCCCGAATCTTAGTTTATTATCAAATTCAATCGAGCATTTGAAGCACCAGGGTCGTTATTCCGTCTCGTTTAATGAATTTAACTAGAAGATTATTCTTATGCAGAAAAAAAAAGAAAAAAAGAGAGAAGCCGACACACTTTTAGTACGAATACCTCGTATTATTAATTTATGAATATATATATACATATATTACTAGTATATTATTATATACATAGAAAAAGTAGAAATATTGAAAGAAAAAGATACAAGAATTATGCAATTACATAGTTTTTAAAGAGCTACGTTATTTAGCTACGCAGGCATTCGCAGAAAATCGGTTTAACAAAATATGTAATGCGATTATTATTGATATTGCCGGACGATCTTTTTTTTAACAAGCTTTTTATAATAATAATAATAATAATGACTGCGCTATTGCCTATGTCTATAATATAATTATATCACAGAGCTCCTTGAGAATATACGAAGTACGTTAAAAAAATATTGAAATAGAAGGAAGAAAAAAGAAAGAACAAAGCAACAAGAAAAAAAAAGTATTGTATTAATATTGTTATTATTTTTTTTTTTAGATAATCTGTGCTCGAAAAATTAGTTGAATAATGAGGTAGGTAATGTGCCTTTGATCGAATGTAGATCGTGAAAAACAAAACAAACAGTATAAGAAAATTGAAAATTTACCGAGCCGCTAAGATTAGTAATTTTACATAATTCAGGTATTAATTATAATAATTATAAAAAATACGCGCCTGAATTTCTTGGTCCAATGTTAAAATTTTTTTTACAGTTTTACAGAATATTTCATTATCTCAATTCTAAATGAAATTGAAAAAAAAATGCGTTCATCGCATTACTTTTATAGGTTTATAAGAAAAATAGGATATTATAAAGAATATGTTATTACTCGTTTTTATTCGTAATTTTTAAATTGAAAAAAATTAATAATTAATAAAATACCGTCATGATTTCAAAAACACATCACAAAGGTGCTAATATCGGCGCGCAATTCAAAGGTCATAAGATTACGAATCGTAATTATACTTTTTGTCTAGAAAAAAAAAAAAACACACACACACACACACTAAAATCTGTAAATTATTTGTTATAAAATTTAATGTAAAACTATATATTATGTAAACTAAATATCATATTATAATAATGAAAGAATATGAAAAAAAAAATGAAAATAATATTTAAGACGATCAATGAAAAAAGATCACGTTCAACAATATCGTTATCAATTATTCAATATTAATTATTTGTTATTATTATTGAATCTTTATAAATAATATGTATAACCAAAAATTATAGTTTTGTATATTAATAGACGATATAATAAATGTATAATAAAAACATTAATTATCATTAATATATCAATGACTGAATTTATTTCTTACCTTCTTAAATCAACAATAAACTAAATAATTCACGTTATTCAAAACCTAGTCAATAACAATTGAATAATAATAATAATAATAATAATTGAAACAATGATCAAAAGACACATTTATTGCTGTAGATATAAAAATGATTCAGTTATTATGAAAATTCTTGTGTAAATGATTGCCACGAATAATCGGAGGACCGGGGATTACGACAGTAGTGTAAATAAAGGTTTAGAAAACTAAATAATAAATATAGTATACTCATATAAAAAAGAATATATATATATATATATATATATGTAACAACAACAATATATCTGTGCTTCTCTCAACGATATTAATTATTCCTCTCGTTTATTCTACCGATATCGGCGACTGCGCAGAAGAATCTTTACCCGTTGCGTCCATCGACTTCACACCCCCATTCTGACCCGCGTTATCCTGGCCCTTGAATCCGGGGATTCCCGGCCTGCCTGGTGCCCCGGGATTTCCGGTTCCTCCCAGTCCAGAACTGCCGCCGTTAACCTGAGGGATGATATCGATGGATCATTGATGAATTATCAGAGTTTAGAGGATTTTAATTCCAAAATTAAGGACTTTAATTAAATTGGCGGGAAAAATGAACGTGGTTCTTGAATTCGTTGAAACTTTATTTCGACAGAGAGATATTCTGAGATTTATGAAGGCTGTACAGAGAACCTTTGACCTTGAACAATATAGAGGAACTTTTCGTAGCCATGAGGGAATTTTTCTTCTCAATACTGTCGCAATTTGCCGATTTTAAATCGACGTTCAAAACTCCCTCGGCGTCCTTCCTAATCGAGTCTATAAGAGACTCTAATTTTTCTGGAACCGGACAGCGTCGAAATACCAACTCGCTAATTAGATTAGGCATGAACGATAATTCCGATAATTTATCCTCCTCAGATAACAAGCATTCCGATAACGATTTTGCGGCTGTGGTAATCTTATCCTCTTTCCCAGTTACGTCACTGACCGGAAGTGACACTTCCTTTATTACCACAAGCGGCTTTCGAGACCTTACAACGTTCCTCCTGGCTCTACGGCGTCTGCGAATGACAATCCTACGATCTACACTCTCAGAGCTCGAAATAAGTCCAAAAAACTTTTTACAGCGCGTAAAAAAAGTTGCCACCAAACGCGGGGGATCCCCGAACTTATGGGTTGGATCAGCGCGGTGCAGAACCAGCCGCATAGCGCCCTTCGTATTCACCTGCGGATGTATAGGTGGCGCTGAGTGCACGAGGCGGCCGACGAGAGAACCGCCCTTGTCTTTCCTAGCTCGGACCCACTCGTGGCCGAGAACTCTTTCGAGAGTCAGTCTGAGCGTGATGTCCGGCTCCAATATGTGCCTGACGATCCCCTTAGCGAGGGCGGAGACAGTCTCTCTGACCCTCGACCGGAATACCCAGTTCCTCGACATCTGGTCCTTCAGGAGTTTTCTCAGATTAGAATCGTCGAAGGGCATCGAGGCGTTGAGCATTATGAACAGGATTATCCCCAGCGACCACACGTCGGCCAGTTTCGGGTTGTAGGGAGTCCCCGACACGACTTCCGGCGCTGCGTACGCGGCCGAGCCGCAGTACGTCTGGCTGAGCACCCTGCGGCCCTCGTTGTCGGCGCAGAACCTCGCGAACCCGAAGTCCGCAAGCTTGACGTTAAACCGTCTGGACAGGAGGATGTTCTCGCATTTGAGATCGCGGTGTGCGATGTTCTTCCCGTGGAGGTAGTGGAGCCCGGAGGCCATCTGGCGGAACCAGAGTTTCGACTGCTGCTCCGGAACCACGCCGTTTCTCTTGACAAAGTCAAGCAGATCCCCGTTGTCGGCGTAACGCATGAATATAAAGACGCGGGGACCGCGCTGGAGGATGCTGTGCACCTGGATTATGTGGGGGTTCTCGATTTTCGTCAGGATCTCCAGCTCGCGCGGGAAAAACTTGTCCAGAAAGTCTCGCGGCGCCTTTTCCTTGTCGAATATCTTGCACGCCAAACGCATCTTCTTCGGACTCGTGCCGTCCACATAGTCGGAGAGATGGACAGTCGCATATGATCCCTGAATAACCAATCAATCTCGATCACTATTCAGTCATAGAATTATTCCCAATAATCAACTATGTAGAAAAAAGAAGAAATTAATCCTGAGTAGAGAAGTTTTATGATTTTTCGTATTCTATTATCCGATAATTTGATAATTAGAATTGATAAACACGTTGCGCCTAATTATTTGTTGTTGGTTTTTACGTGAATCGAGTTTTTTTTAATATAGCGTTTGAATTTCCCGGTCGCATGTGACGTCACAGAGTAGAGTTCTACCGTCTGGCGGCACTGCGGACAACCATGGTCAGTGGAATAACGTGGCGGCCGAGGTACTGTGTGACGTCACGTGGCGTTTGAAAATTGATAATTTTCAATTGCTGTTTACTGTCAACTAAACTTGATTCTATAATCCTTATAGTTTTGAATAATTGTATTTAATTATCACGCACCATATTTGTCATTGTTCAATCTGAGGAAACTTCCCTATTTGTTCATGTATCGTCCAAAAGCATGATATACTATACCTGGCCGATTTTTTTCCCGATTAAATATCCTCGCTGTTCAAGCGCGTTCACCTCCGAATTTCGGGGGCTGAGTCGCGACGTGGCCATGCCAAAGTCTCTTCATTTGAGGCGTCCCTGTAATATGAAGATTTGACTTTTTCTATTTCCGGTAATTACATCGCGTTGTACGAACGTGATTATTTACTGACCTATTTTTGATGTCTTATGATTCGTTTTATTGGTTAATTTCGAGGGTCACAGACTGACACTGAGGATGAACATCGGTGCAGCGTAATCAGCGGGTAAAACGTTATGGTCTGACATTTGTGATTATTTGGGATTCCAAGAGGGTGACTGAAAATTTTGTTCATCAAGTCGAGACTTGCGTACCTGGTTGAAATCGGGCAGATAGATAAAAAAAAAAAAATGATCGTTTCATTAAACTGCGGCCATAATATGAAAGAATATAAACAATTGGCGAAGTGAGCCTCCCACCCTGACGTTTTCGCTATTTTCATTTATTCATTAATGCCGTGATACTTGATAGAATTTTTTTTCGATTTACGCTGGCTTGAAGAATTTTACTCACGTTATAAACTTTTGCTATACAACCCTGGTTTTTTTTAACACTGGATTATTATCAGATAACAAGTTTTTGCGATCAGACGATTCACTAGTTAATTTACGACGCCGGAAATATCGCTGTCCCGTTGCCCCTGTCAACCTTCAAACGATTTTCATATTTTTTATTTTCAACTGTCACGTAGAAAATAAATCGCGACGCGTGAGAGGATTTTACATTTTTTTTTTCCATAATTCTCAAACTCCATATAGTAGACAGTTTCAAACAACCACCATTCGATAAATTGATGGGTTACTTTTAGATGATATATTTTTTATATCGAACCAAAATCGAGTAGATTGTTTTCTGAGGCACAGAATTTTTTTTTATACCGTGTACGAAAGGAGAGAAGTATTTTTTTCTCCATAGGATACGGATTAGTAACTTGATCGATAACTTGTCCTCTTTTCTATTACCTACACTTCAGTTCAGTAATACCCTAAAGTTCAATTTTACCGCCTATTTATCTTGACGAAATTAGTTCTCACAGTTGCCGCACATAGTTTCTTAGCACACAAAAGTGGCGCCACCGTCGTGGCTGATGTCGCAGATGTACCCGTAGTTGCCTATCATTAGGCGCAAAGGAATTATTCTTATCGATCATTATTATCTACAGAGTTTTAGGAACGTTTTTCACCACCGTATAATTGGCAGACCAAATTAACCAATCTGAAAATGAAGGTTTCCAGTGATTTGGAAATCATTTGGACAAATTTAGAAGAACATTTTCACAATTTGGAAAATAATCAGTAATTAGTAATTAACAAAAATTGATGAGGCGTATATTGGACAATTGATTGGAAAATATTTCATTATTTGGAAAAGAATTTTTAGCTATCAAAAATCGAAATGGACTCTTGAGCCTGTGTTTTCGAATTTCAAGTTTGGTTCTCTAGCTCCAATAAACATCAAATTATACGTCAATTTTTTGCCCAATAAACGCGATAAGAGTTTGAAATCCTGGTGTACACGTATGTCGTCAATTTACTTCGAACTAAAAAATCACAGCGAAAGGAAAATTTGGACTCTTGATTAAGTAAAACGTACAAAATCATTTTTTTTTTGTGTTTTTGTTTCTTATTTATTATGAAACCAAATTATACATGATATAAAGTGGCGACAGGGTACAGCCTATGCGGCTGGGTCGTCCCCCTTGGTGGTGCGGGTGTAGATCAATTGCGCATGGTGTTGTACGACTTGCTTGATCAGTCCCTTCTGTTGGAGCTCGATAAGCGCTCGCCTCGCGAGTGATCCACGAATCTTCAATCTTTCGCTTACTATAGACGGAGTTATCAGTTTGTACTGAGGCACCTCCTTCAACAACTTGTCGTAAGTTCCTTTGTCGAAAAGGACCTGGTTGTTTAGCTTGTCGCGGACTTTTCCCTTGGACCACTTCTGCAATTTTAACGAAACATTAATTAAACAGGATCGAAGAATCCAAGAGAAACTAGATGTGAGACCGTTTCTATTATCTCATCAGTCTCATTAAATCAGTTTTTTGCCTTCATAGAGTATCAGGCAAAGGTTTTTTATCGTCATCTGGGATAAATTTTAGACATTAGACAAAGACGGGAATCGTTTGAAGGATCAAAGAGGTTCGAACCTTCTTCTTAGCTTTGCCGCCAGATCCTCCCTCCTTCTTTTTCTGGGTTTTTTGGGGCTGTTTGGAAGACCCCTTCGTGTCCTTCTTCGGCGGCTGAAAGGAGAAGAGAATTTTAAATTAATCGGATGTAGTTTTTCCATCAGACAGCAGAATTTCGGGTCTACATCTTAGTCAGACTCATTAAATCAGTTTTTTACAACCACCACGATTCAAGTCTAGCTGTAAAGTGAATATCATCACAAGTTTGTGTATCCGTGTTGAAAATCGACAATAATTATTTCAGGGACCAGACTTGATTTATTGTTCACAAATTCTTCGAGGATTCGAGGTTTTCTGGACAAATTAGAGATTTTTTATCAAGAAATTAGCGTAAAATGCGATGTTTCTTCCAATTTCGATCTAAATTTTACCATTCATATTCGATTATCTCCTCCTTAGCAGAGATTTTGTAAACATAGAATATTAGGGCCCCCAAACTTGGAATAAAAACCCTAAAATCGTGATTTTCGGGTCCCTACAATATCAAAAATCGTCCCAATCGGCTCAAATTTTGTTTCTACATTGAAAATACCGCTGCAAACTAGAGCGAAGCATCGGCATCATCACGGAACCGTTTTTTATTCAGAAATATATCGTTTTCGGCCAGCGTCGACGATTCTAACGAAGTGAAATACATTCAAACTCGAGAAACTAAGAGTCACGACTTTCCTATTCAAATGTTCATCTGAATATTGCATAATATTCCAATTTTGTTGAAAATAACCGACGTCTCGACGCGATTACATCTAGTCAGGCACTTTTTTACAGCATATTTCCCGTTTCTATCTGCATAGCGACGCTCAATTTTGTGCGAGGGGTCATTTAAAGCGTACCGACTGATTTTTGGCAAAACAGAGACAATATTGACTATTTTTGCTTCAAATTTTCGGGATCTAGAAGCTCAAAGTGGATCAAGAAGTCTCAAATATTCAGAAATTAACCTAAATTTTACGATATTCCGTTAGATTTTTATATTATTTCTTTTCTGTATTCACTCCAACGCCCAGAGACTTAGAGTATAAAAGAATCCAATCTCCATGTTGAGATGAGCGAGATACCAGTAATTTCTCGATTGAGGTTATGAAACCCCGGGGTTCTGTCAAAACGTGCGGAGTTTTACTCCGATCGAAATGAGGAAGAAAACGTTAGGAAAATCGTTTCAAAACTGCCGAAAATCACCTTAAGACGGTCGCAGACGGATTCAACTGCCTAAACCCGGGTTTCCGTAACGTGGAGAGGCTTTGTTGTGTACACCATGTGGCCGCGAGATACTAGATCGTCAATTTTTTTCCTCCCGAGGTTCTTAGGGTCTACGAAACGGCTAATAACGAAGCAGAGAGTCTCAGAAACCTCCGGTGCGAATCAATAACCGAAGTACCAAAGGATAGATGCTCGAATTTATCGAATATCGGGGACTGAAGTCCATCATAATTACTCACCATGATGGCTGACGACTCGGAAAGAAAAGGGAAGTGAGGCGGCGGCCATCTTGAGGTTCGGGCGACGCCAGCGACTCTGGCGAAAAAATGACCAACTAAACCAAGCGACTTCCTATCCCATGACCAGGATTTTGAAAATTATGAAAAAAGTCACTATAAGCGAAAGAAAATTGTTCCTAAAATCGAGATTGTTGATTTTGAGAATTTTAAGATTTATTTTTAACGGTTTTATGTCCGAAAAATCGTCGATTTGTCGGACGACGTTTGACCCACTAATTGTGATACACGTGAAGTTGTCAGCTTGACAGCGATCATAGGCAGGGCTGCCAGGTCTACTGCTTTTTTTCTTTTTTGCAATTTCTAACGCTTCTCTCAAATCTACTAGTTTTCAGCTTTGCCTACTGCTTTCTACAATTTTCTGTCGATTTTTCCCCCCTTAATTTCGTTACAAAAGATGAATGAACGAAAAGCTCTATTAAATATCATTATGTACATGCGTGCGATATACATACGTGTTAATATTGTATGAGACCAAATAAAAGAGTATTTCGATAGACAATTCAAATCTACCGCCTTTTTTGTGCATCTACCGCTTCCTTCAGGAGGTCAGTCAGTAATATGAGACCAAATAAAAGAGTATTTCGATAGAATATTCAAATCTACCGCCTTTTTTGTGCATCTACCGGCTCCTTCAGAAGGTCAGTTAGTAATACGAGACGAAATAAAAGAGTGTTTCGATAGAAAATTCAAATCTACCGCCTTTTTTGTGCATCTACCGGCTCCTTCAGGAGGTCAGTTAGTAATACGAGACGAAATAAAAGAGTGTTTCGATAGAAAATTCAAATCTACCGCCTTTTTTTGTGCATCTACCGGCTCCTTCAGAAGGTCAGTTAGTAATACGAGACGAAATAAAAGAGTGTTTCGATAGAATATTCAAATCTACCGCCTTTTTTGTGCATCTACCGGCTCCTTCAGAAGGTCAGTTAGTAATACGAGACGAAATAAAAGAGTGTTTCGATAGAAAATTCAAATCTACCGCCTTTTTTGTGCATCTACCGGCTCCTTCAGGAGGTCAGTTAGTAATACGAGACGAAATAAAAGAGTGTTTCGATAGAAAATTCAAATCTACCGCCTTTTTTTGTGCATCTACCGGCTCCTTCAGAAGGTCAGTTAGTAATACGAGACGAAATAAAAGAGTGTTTCGATAGAATATTCAAATCTACCGCCTTTTTTGTGCATCTACCGGCTCCTTCAGGAGGTCAGTTAGTAATATGAGACGAAATAAAAGAGTATTTCGATAGAATATTCAAATCTACCGCCTTTTTTGTGGATCTACCGCTTCCTTCAGGAGGTCACTACCTATCTCTATTTCGGGGACTGGCAGCCGTGATCATAGGCGGCGTCAAAGAGGATAGGGTAGAGTGGAAGGTCCGCGTAGCCACCGCCGCGAGCGCCATCTAGTGAGTCCGGGCCCACAAGACGCGTAGTTGTATTGGTGACGTGTCCGCACTCCGCATATCCATGTGACTCATACTAACGCGAGTTATGCCGCAAAGCCAGCATGGGCAGGTGTTTTTAGTGTAAAAACGTGCTTACGAGTCAAAAATGGTACACGAATGTGGGTTAGAAGGCTGCAAGAAAAGCCTACGTATTCACTCACGTCAAACATTTTTCCATATTCCACGAGATCCCTAATTGTAAGTATTCAACGACGAGTAACATAACCTACTCCAGTCCACTCGATTAAGATTTGTTTGGCAATGCAGCAGTATGTATGTACTGTCGTAGTAATCTATTTTCCGTGTATTACAGATGTGCAGAATCGGTATCTTTTGCTGGTGTTGAAAAAGGTGATGCAGAGTTCCGCATTTGCATAATAGACTACTTCGATCCAAAGTGCATATTCAAACGCCATCCACGATGTTCAGACATTGGCTCGAAACAGCAGTCCCTGCACTATTAAGCCAGGAGGAAGTACGAAAATTTGTTATCTGACTGATAGAAAATGAATCGCCTGCGGGTCAAATTCACGCCGTATCATAATTATTGCAGATGAGATCGTAACTTTGATTGGACAAATTACAGAGTGCTGCTCAGGCTCAGCAGACAGATGATAAAATTAGAAAATTTGGAACAAAAAAAGTTTGGGGCCAAATTGAGATGAATAAAAAAAAAAGTTAATTACTGTACATATTGTAAATACTGTGAATAGTGTGAATAGCGTCAATAGCGGAGGTATTATTGTTTCCTCATACTACTAATTTTCAATTTTTTCATGTAATTTACATATTTTTTATTATTAATACACGTTTTACTATGACTTTACATCTGTGTTTGTGTATTTTTTAACCGCGTAAATACCTAAGATTCCAATATTCGAATCCAAAGCTACCGCTACCGCTAAATCGGGGAGTGGGGGGGTCACTAACTCGGGCCCGGACTCACTAGAGGCGCTGCGACACCGGCTACGAAATTTTACACGGGCGCTTATGGGACCTTCCGCTCTACCCTATCCTCTTTGGGCGGCGTGGTGTCGAACATGGCGCTGTCGCGACAGCGGTTTTCGCGGCCGGGAGGAACCTGAAAGGAAGAGGGATCCCAGTATAAAACGATTTAAATATGACTAAATCGTAGTCTCGGATCCGTCAGTCGCAGTATCGTCCCATCCGACCGAATCTAGGATCTAACAAAATCGAGCCCGGTGAGTCGGAGTCCCGTTGGTCCCCCGCTGTCTCTATCTCCGATAAACTTAACCTTATGTTTACGTGGTACGTGTCACCGCTGCACTGGAGACGTTCGTCACTCGTGACACTGTACAATAAAAAAAATAAAAAAAAAGAATCATAGCGTATCAAAGAGTTTTTAATACCGAGAATATGCATTGAACCACGTGATCGAGTTTATAACGTTTAGAGTATATTTTTCTTTCTTTGAAACGTAACAGAATTACTTAACCTCTCTGAACGCGTACGTACCATAAGGTGAGCCTCGAAACCCTACCCCGTCAATATTCGAATATTTTACAGTTTTATTGAATGAAATAGTGTCTATAATTTTAAAATATCTCTTCGCTCCTTAAAACTCTCACAGAAAATAATTACGTGCGGCTATTCACTCGTGAAATTAACTGTACACCCGGGTTTTCAAATCAGTTCAAATGAGAAAAAAAAAAACAATCGCTTTAAAATCGTGAAGAATAAATGAGAAATCACTTAAAATCAGCCAAAATTAATCAGGAATAATTGGAAATCGGTTTACTTTAGACTGAAATTCAGAAATCACCTGAAATAACTAGAAATAACCTAAAGTCAGTGGAAATCATCACCCTCAAGATTTTTATATCTGCGCATTTTTTAACTTTGTCAAGCCGTAACATCTAAACGGTCGGTCCTAGAGGAAACTCACACTTACATTTTTTGTTTCTCAACTAATTATCTGGATATAGAATTTTTGAGGGTCTTCGAACTGACTGAAAATCAGCTTGAATCACTTGAAAGTGACTCAAAGTCATCTGAGATTCTTCTAAATCACTTGGAAACGATCGAAAATGAGCCCAAATCATGTATAAATGATATGAAACCGTCTCTCGTAGAGCCAGAATTTTATCGAATAACTTCTCGCTCTACGCATACGCCGATAACTGATTTAAAAATTTTCTAGGGTTCACCGGCCTAATCTTCGACGATGCTTCCTCTATCGCACAAAGATTCCCGCGGTTTCGGCAGCCGTATAAAGGAGAAGGTCCTCGGCTGGAAGCGTCTTATATTTTCGGACAAAAATTCCCGGAATTTATTCCTGTTTCTCATCCTAAATCTATCGTTCGCCTTCGTCGAACTCACCTACGGAATATGGACAAACAGTCTCGGTCTCATATCGGACAGTTTTCACATGTTCTTCGACTGCACCGGGCTCCTCGCTGGCCTCGCAGCCTCGGTTATCACCAAATGGCGAGCAAACGAGAGATTCTCCTACGGCTACGTTCGCGCCGAGGTCCTCGCCGGCTTCGTTAACGGGCTCTTCCTCCTCTTCATCGCCTTCTTCATCATGTCCGAGGCCGTCGAGAGGGCCATCGAACCACCGGAGGTCAAGCATGAGAGGCTCTTCGTAGTCTCGGTTCTCGGACTCCTGGTGAACCTCGTCGGGATCTACGCCTTCCAGCACGGACACGGGCACAGCCACGGGGGCGGGGGACACGGACACGGACACTCGCACTCGCACGGAGACAACCACGGGCACTCGCACAACCACGGACACAGCCATGATCACCACGATATTGAGATCGACCAGAACGGGAGCGGCGCGAACTCCGTGATAATGAAGGGAGTCTTCCTCCACATCCTGGCGGACACCCTGGGCTCCGTAGGGGTGATAATATCCGCGGTGCTCATGCAGATGTTTGGCTGGATGATAGCGGACCCGATCTGCTCGATGTTTATCGCCGTTCTGATAGCTCTGAGCGTTTTGAGTCTGATATCGGAGTCGGTGACGATTCTGATGCAGAGGCAGCCCGCGAGTCTGGATCCTGTGCTGCCGCAGTGCTATAACAAAGTGACGCAGCTCGCGGGCGTCTACAGCGTGCAGGAGCCACACTTCTGGACTCTGTGTTCGGACATTTATGTAGGATGTTTGAAATTGGAGGTCGCAAGGACCGTCGATCCGAAGTACGTCGTTGCCCATACTCAGATGATATTCCAGGCTGCCGGGGTCAGGCAGCTGACCGTTCAGCTCGATTACGCGCCCATGTGATCTGAGTTTGTAGATTACCGTGGATCTGCAGCGGGTTTCGACGATTGTATCTATTGTTCAAATGAAACTAGGAAACATTGTAGAGGAAATAATTTGTTGAATAGGATTTTTTATTTATGCACGTTTCGTTGTTACAATTACACCAGTTACTCGTTGAGTCTTCAGGTAGTTTGATTCACATCTTTTTCTCTATTTCATCAAACAGCGTCATTAATTAGACAAGAAAATCTTCAATTAGAGTCAACTGACTTTTCATTCTTGTTATAACACGATTTTTTTTTTTTTTTGAGCCAGAGATACAAAAGAAACGATAAAATAAAAAACATTAAACAAGAATTACATAAATAAATATAATATTTGGTACACAGAAAAAAAAAAAAACCAAACAACAACTGACTTATAAATTCTTATCATCGATATCACGCCATTAATAGTATCGTATGGAATATATTTTTACTTTTTTAAGAATACATATATTAAAATTGATGCAATTTTTTTCAATGAAAGTGAACAAAGTTTCTATGACTATTCTTTTTTACTTACTTTATTATTTCCTTATTCCATCACACAAAAGACACTTTTTTTTTTTTCCTAATACATTTCGAAGTTTGTTTTATGAATCTAACGGGCGAAGCTAGAAATTTACCCCTAAATTAGCCCAATTTATTCTTCATTTTGTGATTTTCGAAGTTGAAAAATAGTCTGGATGAAACTTTGTTCACTTTTAAGCAAAAGAAAATTGAAGAGAATACAAAAAAAAAAAAAAAAACACTAATCTTAATAGGAAAAATTTGCTGAAAAAAAAAAAAAAACGTGGGGTGGTATTTAATATTATACATATTATATATATATACATATAATGTGTAAAAGATTGTGAATATGAATTGCGTAAGGTGCTGAGTTTTAATATCTATAATATGAATAAATATTAAATATTTATTATAGACAAATGAATGGCCTAAAAAAAAAAAAATATATATACATATATAGAGAATTTATTTTATTTTATTCTATTTGATTTTTTTCCTTATTTTTTATCGCACTTTATTTTACTACAATATATGTATTATTAAAGTATCTTATTAGTTATTGAACCGTGTTTAATTTGTTATGAAATCATTATTATTATATCTCAGCACTTAAACGGGATGATTATAAATAAATAAATAAAATTAATATAACGAAATGACGTTTATATATATATATATATATATATATTGTATAAGTAATGCTGCGTTGATCGAATACCATCGTGCGATAATTTAATCTTGTGTTACGAAAGTAGGCCAGTTAAAAGATAACAAAAAAATTAAAAAAAAAAAAAAAAAAAAAAAAAAAAAAAGAAAGAAATGAAAGAATACATGAAGACGTTGATATACTTATCAACGAAAAAAATAATACCTGAAGAATTGGAGTGATAAAAATTAAAAATAATTAATGATCAATGATCGTGAAGGAAAAAAAAAAAAGAAATACTATCAGAAAAGTTTGTCAATTGGAATTTTTCAAAATTGAAAAAAAAAAAGAAATAAAAAGGCTGGGACATTCCATATTCTTACGATGATAATTGTAATTATGATACATAATCATATAATTGCTCTAGTTATTATTTTTTTTTTTTCGAGTCTTATATATAGGTGAAAAAAAAAAATTAAAGAAACTGCTCATCTCTGATAGGATTTTTCAAATCTTCACTTTGTAAAAATGTCCTAATTTTTTTTTTTTTTTTTTGTTTGTTTTAATTTAAATTGTGCATAATAACATAAAACAATTCCAGGATCATCACGATTGCATTTAGAAGATTCCGACACGACGTTATATTATTACAGTATTTGTTTTATGATAATCATTATCATTATTATTAATATTATGTTTGATAAAATATTGTTAATGATTCCGCTAATGATATGTGGGGTGAAAAAAAAAAAAATTTGTAAATATACATAATGAAGAGATAAATATAAAATATACGCCCAAATTATTTTACATTTTCATCATTTTATTTATTTCTCGACATTCTTATCGTTGACTTTGACTTTGGAAAAGAAGATTAGATCGTTTTTCTTCTTCTTTTTTTAAATCGTTGTCTCAAGTTTTGGGTTCAGTTTGTTCGCTGAACGAATATTCGCCACCTGGGAATGAGGATGTTGGACTTGTTCATATATTTACTTGAGATTTCCATAGGGACAGTTTCCAACTTTTATTACCTTTAACGGAGTCTCTGTTTCACGTGATACTGCAGTTTTGATAAAACAGGCACCTCTGCCTGAATGAGGTGATTTAAAAATGTATGGAAATATGATATGAATAATTTTTAATAAATTTCACACTATACATATATACCAGGGGGGTAATTTAAACTCTGCATGAAACACGTATTACATTTATTTTTGAGGATATGTGTATACATATAAATAGATAAATATTTTATACATAGTTTCATTAATTGCTGTATATAAAGCTTTACGTCGTATTATCGCATGTGAGAGAATAATAATAATAATAATAATAATAATAATAAAATAAAAAAGAATGTAAAACATTTACAATCTACGATTTTTAAAACTGTTATCCTGGTTAACATTTTTCTTCAATATTTTCGCTATTTTTCATTATTATTTACATAAGTATAATTGAATATATAAAAAATAGAAACAAGAAATTACGATTTTAAATCAGTGAAACATTTTTTTTTTTTTTTTCATTGCAAACGATGTAAAAAATCATTTTTTTTTTCTTCTTCGTTAATTAATAATCTATGATTGACAATAATCAACAGACTCTCACATATTATCTATAATTCTACGTTACAATATACACTATTTTTATTTCAATTGTGTTCTTTTTTTTTTAATGTTTTGGCAGTCAATTTTTAAAAAGTACTCAATTAATTATCATTTATTGTGTATTATCAATTATTAATAATTACTATAAAGCTATAGGAAAGAGTTTATTTTATACAATTGTCGTTATAATAATAATAATAATTATTTTTTTTCATATCTCAATCTCAATCTCAATTATCATGTATATAGACACCGCAATTAATTAAAAATTTTCTATAATAATTATACATAATATATATATATATATATAATATATTTTCAACAATTTTTTTTTTTATTTTTTATTCCATTATAGAAAGCAAAAGTCTTTCCAAATGCGATATACATATATATTCAAATAATATCGTATATTATTATTATATATATACGCACATAAATATATAATTATTATATATATTCATTCATATAATTTTTAATATCAATAATTTTTTATTTCTCATCTTCCTAAATACCATTTCTATATATTATTTGTTGCTGTTCGTTTGTTCGTTTCTTTTTATTTAACGTATATTTGGACAGTTTTTCTTCTTCTTTCAAACGACTAGCGAAATTTTACTTCAATATAAATCAATAATTTTCTTTTCTATTCCGGTGTATCAAAATTTCTGGATTTTTTATTCCTTGAAACTAATTATGTAAATATAGTTTCAATACTTTAGATAAAAATAAAAAAAAAAATAAAATTGATTTAAGGTTTCTTTTTTTTGTTAATTGTAAGAGAGAAGAAAAAAAAGAATTCTATATGCAAACTAATTATTCAATCTTCTAAAAAAAGTGAACTTAATATAATAGAATTATTTATAAAATCAATTAAATTCGAGCCTCTATTCGGTCTTAAATATTATTTATACAGTTTTTGGTCTACAAAAAAAAAAAAAAACGATAGAATAAATGAAATGAAACAAAAGAATCATAATCATCGATCTCTGTTTTACCTCTTCTCTCGTCCTCTTGGTTTTATGGATGAAAAAAAAGTTCTTGCTATACAATACAGAGTCAAAGGAAAAGAAAAAAAAAATAAACGTCTCATCGAAACTTTTGTGCGAATTTTATAAGAAAACTGAACGGGGTCAGTCGTTACGCCGAAGAACTCTTCCTAGTACTTACAGATATTGTCCATTTGGCAAAATTGGACGAGAAACTTCCTTCTTGTTTCTTTTTTTCATACACGATTTTTACCCCCGAAAAAGTTCGCAGATAAAAAGTGTCTAATTTTTTTTTCTTTTCTTTTCTTTTTTTTTGGTCGTCTCTCTCTTCCCTGGATAATAGTACATTGTGTATCAAGGGCGCAAAACACTATTTTTCGAGTGTGAAATTTGCAGTACGAGCCGAAGGCGAGTGTACTGCAATCACACTCGCCAAAATAGCCTTGCGCCCGTGTTGCACACGATTTTTTTCTCAACACCTGGTCTGCAAAAATGACTCTTTTCAGACCGAGTGAGCGGGCGCAAAACGGAACTTTGCGCCCGAGGGCAGGAAAAGAGTCGTTTGCGCCCGCTTTAGGCGGGCGCAAAGCACATTTCCGCCCGAGGGCCGAAAAGATCTGTTTTGCGCCCGCTCAAGAGGTATGAAAAGTGGCATTTTGCGACCGGGTGTGAGAAAAAAAGTTTCACTTCTTCTTGTGCTTTCCGTTCTTCTGGACCTTCGTTATTCTCAATCTGCAGTAAGAACCTCCGGTATAGACGACCTCAGCCCTTCCCCCGTCTTCGACCGCGGCTACGAGGCCCTTGACCGACCTCACGTTCACGTCCTTGGCGCTTATCTCTAAATAACCCCCCGGGAACCTGTCCCTTATGCACTTACCGATAAGGGTCGATTGGGACTCGGATAATTCGACACCGTCGAGACAGAGCCAGGTGAGATATTGCAGATTCGTTATCAGGGCGTTGAGGAAGCTGTGTTCGATCTGAGCCTTCTTGACGCTATCGGTGACTATGAGTCCGTTCATCTTGAGGAAACTCACGTTGCAGGTCTTCAGGTGTTTAGAAATCTGTCTCATGGTCTTGTCGCAATCCTCAAGATGGATTCTCCAGAAATTGACCCTCAGTGATTGGAGGTTTTTGAAATTGTTCGACAAACAACTGAAGAAATTCGTCAATATCTTGTCGTCGATGAACAAAAGGGAGCCGCTGCTTCCCCCGATCGTCGATTTGTCCAGGGACAGGTCGAGCTCGCTCAGAGCCGTGAAGCCGCCCAGGAACGGGAGCAGGAGCGGACCTCGGAGGGCGAGTCTGTCGTTCACCGTCACCTGGCCGATCGGAATTAGGAGTTTAATTCCCGAAATTGAAGGATTTTTTGCGAAAAAAAATATTACATTGTCTCACAAGTGCGGAAAGTCCCAAGATTTCCGCACTAGTGCTTCACTTTCCGCACTAGTGTCAAAAATGATCGTTTTTTTCGGTTGTTTGTGCGGGAAATTAAGTTTTTAGACTCACTTGGAAACCAGCCAGACGGAGAAAGACAATTGCTGGACAGGCTGGGGGCGCAGCAGCGCGGAGAAGCTCGGCTCCTGCGTCGTCGCGACGGCCTAATCTGGACAGAGGACCCTCGTGGACGGCTAGGTGAAGGCGAGCGTTGCTTAGACTCAATTCTCTTACGCTTGTGCATCGCAGTAGTTCGGAGAATACGGACAAGCTATCGGATTCCTGGAGATGAATTATTTAGGATCATTAACTTTTTGGCTAATTGTAATTTGATCTTCGTTTTTCGTTTCTTTGGGGGGTTTTTTGTAACCAATTATCAAAATTAATGAAATTCTTTCGACTCTATTTTCATTTATGTTTTTTTCTTTGTTTCAATTTTTTTTTTCATATTCTATAGATTCTAGATAAGTTTAGATTCTCCAAATAAGTCTTCATTGACGAGTTTCATTAAACTCGAATCAGTGAAAAAAAAAAAAAAAAATTCATATCATAAAAAAACAACTTCATATCGTTTCGAAATTACTTGGATTAAAGAATTATGGATGATCGACGATTATGGAAGACGAATTATTTTTCAAAAGACATGGACAGAAAAAAAATGAAGAATTGTTTCTAAAATCGTATGAAGACAATTCAAATAAAGTAGAAAAAAATGTCTGAAAGAAAAATGAAAAAAAATCAATTTCTATTTCTTTTCTGTTATAATACAGTTGAAGCTTTGATCCTCCTGAATGTAGGGATTGTGACACTAATTACAAGACCATTTTGGCAACCGATAAATTCTCGCTTTATGCTTCCGGAACAGAGGTCGATCTTTTTTTTCCTCTCTTTTTATAGGAGATCATTAAGGCCTTTCTTCCTCTATTATTCGAGATTATACTTTTTCTCCCCTTCTCTAGATCGTTAGGTTAACACATTTGCGGCGAGAAAACGAAGAAAAAAGAAAAAACGAAGTTTTTGAGACTTGAATTTGCTCATTTTTGTATCTCGAATTTCAATCACATTATTCATTCAAATTAATGACGATATTTCTGTAGTAATGGATTTTCAAAGATTTTTCTTCAATCATTGAAATGAGACAAGGTATGAGCTAATAATTTTTCCCTAAACTATTGGCATACACGATTGGCCAAAAACAGAATGTGGATGAATCGAGAAATTGAAATTGAAACGATAAAAAACAAATGTAATGACAATTTTCAATTACCTTTCGAGTTTATGATTTATAACACACTGTCAATAAATGGTTGAAAAAATTCGCTACTTTCAAACTATTCTGACTTTTGAAATATTCTGAAAATCTGAAAATAATTTAAATTTGATTAAAATGAAAAATAAGCTAAAATAGTTCATTCCCGGATTTTTAAAAGATCGTAAAAAAGTTTAGCACCGTTTTATCGCATGTATGTAACGCTAAAAATGTCTTGGCTCATTTTCAACGCATCGTTAAAGGAATACTTATCCTATTTATCTTTAAGATCAAAATTACGATCACCATTTTTTTTTTATCGCGAAATAAGCTCAACCCGATAGGAGTTTTCACTACTGAAATTAGCTGTAAATATTCAGACAAAGAAATCGCTCAGAAATCACAAAAAAAAACGTCTGAAATTCTCCGAAATCAGTGGAAATCGGTTTGAAATCGAACTGAATCATGAAAAACGAAGGGCTTAATTAATCCTTGATGGTTGAGGATTCAGTGGAACGAATTTAACCGGCTAACGATAAATAAACGGTTAACCATTTCCTCTAATTATCAGAGTAAAACGTTATTTACCGGTATCTAATCAACGTTGGGTCGGTTGGTCCCCCCTCGCCCCTAATTTTCATGAACTTTGTACCGTGGGTATATGGATAGCCCGCGTAACAAGCTAGCTTGTAGAGTAATCAACTTTTATCGTTAAGTAATTACCGAATCATTTCGGGCACTTGAGTCACTGATATTAACGCGCTTGTATAAACGATTTAATAACGCCTCGTTAAGCCGGATCCATTCGGTAGGGGATTAATTACTGTTGGTTATGTGCAGAATTATTATAAGCACTTTTTCAATTTGACCCTGAGGGTGGAGAAATTAGTTTGGGTTCTTCTAGCTTTTAGAGAGCTTATATGAATATTTTTCAGGTCCAATTATTAGATTTTGGCAAATATCGGTTCAATACTTTTCCAATTATTTAAATAGCAATTTTTTGGGAACGGATCAACGGATTTGAATGAAATTTGGTACCACATGGTTTTTTGGCTCGTCGAACACGAATCTGAAGTCACATTTTCAATATTTTAATTTGACGCCTTCGACATGCTTAAAAAAAAAAAAAAAACGTATCGAATTCAATGAAAATTGGTACTCGAACGTTTTTTGGCTTCCTAATCACGAATCTGAAGTCAAATCAGAGAAATTAAAGATGACGAATCCAATTTGCTGTGAAAAAAAAAACCTAAAAAACATTCGAAATCTCACAAAAATTGTTACTAGAAGCTTTTTTTAAACCACTATAATCAAGAATCTAAGGTCAGATTCGCAAAATTCAACATAGCTGTAATTAAAAATTCACAAAACCTGGCTCATTAGTCATCCCAAACCGGTTTTTTTTAAAAGTATAGTTAAAATCTTCATATATTTCCTAATTTTTCCTAAATTCCAGGACCTATAGGATGATCATATTTCAACGCAATCATTCCCTGGTCTAACGGGGCGGGGGGTTGAATTTCATCCTAGTATACTATACATATGTATACATACAGATGTTGAATTTCTATTGTTTCGAATCGTTGCAGGTATTTTACACCCAGGCTACTATATCCTTCCTCGTTGAAAACGTCGCCCCCCCCCCTCAACGGGTAGATTGTGCAGAATTTAGGGGGGGGGGGACGGTAAATCTCTCTTTGTTCCGCACTCGAAGGACGCGGGGGTGGGGGTGAAATTGGCGCACCGAACACACTTGGTTCGTTCTGTGGGGTTGGAGGGGTTCGGCTGTATCAGCAGCTTGCGATATAATTCCTCGAATTATACACACGTTTCATTTTCTGTATATGAAATTCATGTATATATGTATATATATATTATATTGACCGTATTTTAGTGTATATGTATATATATATATGTATAAGGCACGCGTGTTGCGCGAGATATAGCTGGTATATGGTATTGCTGGTGCTGGTGTTACTGAACCACGCGTTAAGTAACGCGTATTCTCATGCAAATTCAGAATGGCACCCGAAGACCCGCACCCAACCACTTTATAATACTGCTACAACTACAACTACAACTACAACAACTACTACTATATACTGTAAAAGCCAACGAACCGTTTTCTACGTAACGTTGAATTTATTGCACGCAATATTACCCCAAAGGATATCGTAATGTAATACGTTTAGATGAAATTTGTATAACGTGGGAGATATACCTAGGTACGGATTTGTATTTATATTTATTTATGTATGTACATGTATATTTCCCTATACCCCGTGGAAATGTATTATTGATATCAGATAGTCGCTATATTCCACGGTTGTATATACATGTATATACATATTACATATATTGTATAAACTGTGCATGTATATTCATCGTTACGTAACTTGTGCGGAATCGTAGATATTCGAGGGTGTCTAATTCGGTAACGGTGTCGTTTATGCTGGAATTAATATTTGCATGGTTGTTGAATTCGCGAATAGACCGTGGATCGACATGCTATAATCTTTGCCGTGTTTTTCTACTAATAAAAAAGAGAAACTGTAGCAGTACAATTTTTTATCAATATAGATACTATCGATTTTTTGCGTTCATCTTTCATACTGAATTGAAAATTTGCAAAAGTTACAAAATTCGCAAAGTTAGGTCACGTAACGCCAAAATTTCTTGGCCATCTATTTTTACTCGTAAAAATAACCTGGCAGTCCAATTTTTATGAAAATCGATTTTGTCGTTCATTTTTTTTTTTTTCATATACCGAATTAAAAATTTGCAAACGTTATAAATTCGCAAACAAGGCTGTAAAATGCCGCAGAATTTCTTGGCCATCTATTTCTACTCATAAAAATAACCTGGCAGTCCAATTTTTAGCTGAATCGATTTTTGCCTTCATTTTTTATATACTGAATTCGAAAATTTGCAAATTTGCGTATTTTTTCACTCATGAAAAAAAAAACTCTGAGTCCAATTTCTTTTCATCAAAATCGCTTCTTGCAATCAGTATTTTTTTACGAGATTGAAAATTTGCAAACTTTACGAATTCGCAAATGTAGACCGTAAAACGGCAGAGTCGTGTTCGCCATTATTTTTTTTCACTCATAAAAAGAATTTGCTTTTCAATCAAAATTCCTGATCCTGGCATTTCTTTTTCTATAGTGAATTAAAAATTTGCAAATGTTGTAAATTCGATTGCGAATTTAATGAATGAGAAGATTAACCTTCTTTTAATTCATTCTTTATTCAGAAAATCGAGCTCTTTCAGAATTTCACTTCAATTCGTTATCCTACTCTTCATCTCAAGCTGCGATGTATATCGATACAGCGATCATTAATTATGCATAATTAATATCCAGCTCATCTCGCTTCTCAAGCCCTGAATCAAATTATTTTCGCATACCTTTAGCGATTTTCTGTACAATACCAACGTTAAAAAAAAAAAAAAAAACACCTCTGAAATATAATATATAGAACCAGCGCGGGATTAAGGCTCCTCCAACCAACACTTGCGGTATGTAACACAATACCGTCTCTCGTCCCATAATTTGGGTACAGTTTCAAAGCGCTGAAGCGAGTTTGTCTCCCCTGTCAAGACTCGAGACGGATGGATCAGGGCACACAGGAGGAACCCGAATGTGCAACAACGGGTGGTAATTAGCAGCGACACGAAACAATCGCTTGGGGTTTATGATCGATAATTAATCACCGCGTTAATACCTACTTTCTAGCTAACGAGACCGTCCAGCTGGTTGTACAGCGAAATTCCCTAAACCTTCGGAAATTATTATTACATATTATTATTATATTATTAGAGCGACCGAATAGTTTTCATCCTGTCAGAAGTTGGAAGATTGAATAAAGAAAGAAAGAAAGAAAGAAAGGAATGGTACCTCTATCCTGAACGTCCATCCTTCGAGACTGAGGAGCTTGAGTGTTGAATTTCTCGCAAGAGCATGGCACAATAGACGGGATGGATGATCGTCGAGGGCTAGTCTTGGGCTTGCTAGATCCAGTAGCTGAAGACAAGGAGCTTCCGTGACGGCCAAAACCAAGGGCATCATGTCAGCTGGTCGAGAGGCACCCGCAGCTCTCAGGGCGTCGAGGTTTCGGGCTCGTCGAATAGTTTCGGCCAGACATCCGGCGTCTAGGCTTCCGAGGAGACACTTTGACACGTTCAGTGATCGCAGCTTGCAGCTCGGCTCTCTGATTCGGAAGGGAGAAAAAAAAAAAAAAAATCTGTTAAATTTCTGTCATCGAAATTGATCTGTGTTCTGATTAGCTGCGACGTAAGAATTCACTATTTGATTAGGCAGGGTCGAAAAAAGAAAAAAAAAAAAACTCCCATATACCGAATAGTGACGTCAGAGAAGAAACGGTCCGAATGTAGAAGAATTTTGTGTATGGACTGTGTAGAGGGTGATTTTCTAACGACCGAAGTTGGCTGAAAGCTTTCAGAGCCATTTTTCATCGCTAGAATTCCATTCATACGACGGCTGTTCTCTTCTGACGATCATAAATGATCCTTGAGATTTGAATGGCTAATTTTATAAACGCGCATTAAAAAATGTCGTTTTAGTGGTATAACAAAAAAATTTTTTTTTCAACCTCCGCGGGTGATATTTCATTTGATATAATGCCACGAAGAAGGTTTCTGAGTTTCCGGAGGCCCCATCGATCAGAGCTAGGAAAAGGACCGAACGGTTAGCAGGAGGTGAACCGTGATACTGGGTGTCACTCCCAGCCATCAGGAGCGACAGCGAGGAAAACCATTAAATTAAATAAACAATAAAATACAGCGTTTAGCGAGCCATTAGAAGAAAAAAAGAAAAGAAAAACATTTTTGACGGAGCGATCGTTAAAACGATTTCGATTTCATGACCTGCAGCTTTTGGGAGTCTAGATTCCCCGGATTTTCAGCAATTGATTAAGAAAGATCGATACATTATGTATCCTCAATGAACGTGAGAGCGTATAAATAACCGCGGTTCCTGGGGCTACTCGAAGCCGGAATCTAATGGTCCGGCAACTTCCGGAATTGGGTTGAGGGGAATACTTTTTCGCTTTTCGATTTTAATCGCATTTTGAAATTAACTAGAGCACAAGCTTCGCGAGCTAGTAATTAACGGTATTATACGATTTTTAATTTACCGCTGGAAGCTGAAAGCTGAAAGCTTGATACCGAAGCCGAGAGGATGGATTTTTCATTTTTTTAAATTCTATACACTTCGGTTGTCTGTTTAATTTAAAATATCGTGTACAACGTCATGCACTCGATTTTTATCCGCTACAATTTCCACGTTCCTCTTCCTTTTGACCAAATTGGACGCAATCGACGTGGTTTTTCCAAACTTGGAATCGATTAGATTTTGGGGAAGATCGGTTCAATACTTTTCGAATTATTTGAATTACGAAATGCTAAAAAAATGCAATAAAATTTTCAGGACGGATCAACGGATTTGAATGAAATTTCGTACCACATGGTTTTTTGGGTCGCTTATCACGAATCTGAAGTCATTTTTGCAAAATTTTAATTTGACGCCTTCGATATGCTTGAAAAAAAAAATCAAAACTAAAAACGTTTCGATTTTGATGAAAATTAATACTCGAACGTTTTTTGGGTCACCAATCGCGAATTTGATGTCTGATTTGCAAAATTTAAAATAGCTGGACATAAAATGAATAACGAGAAGTCGTCTGGATTCGACACGGACCAAGATGGTAAATTTCATCAAAAAGTATCCAGAATTGTTCAAGTTATTCGAATTTGAAGAAGAAGAAGAAGAACGAGAACAAGACGAAGCAAAAACTACTGAAATTCAACAATTTTTGTTGTATAAAAAAGCAATAACTCAAAAACCCGCGGCTATCTCGTAGATTTTTGCGATATAAAAAAAAAGTTTCATCCTTCGACTTCGCCCCGAGCTACTCTGATGGTTATTAACTACCCCACAGGTCAACGATTCGTCTTAATTCCGTAAGAATAAACTTTCCGAGGTAAATGGGCCTCGAAAAAAAATCGTATAAATCATTCGAGACCCCAGAAAAGATAATAATAATAAATCCATAGATTTCGCACTGACCTTATAGCGTTGAATATCTCGTGAAATCCTGATCCCTGATGACTCGATACGTCGCATGTCGGCGGGGGATGGAGGAGAGGCAATCTGTGGCACAGGACGCTGTCGCTGTTCCGTTTGCTTCCGTTGTCCCTCTCGTTGGGCATCGGTACCGGTCCCAATCCGAGCGGAAGTCTGGGAAGGGTGGCGGGGCGAGTGAGGCTTCCGTATATCGTGGGGGTCCCCCGAGGAAGAGAAGAGTAGCAGCGATTCAGGGGCAGAGTGCCCAGGGTGCTCGAGGCGCATCCGCTGCTTCCGGAACCGGAACCAGAACCTGAAGGTCGACGAAAAAGAGAATTGGAAAATGAGGATAGGGTGAAAACGAGACGCTTTTGGAGAATTTCGAGTCTTCATATCCGCGGACCGGAGGAGACGGTGGGATCGCCTATACCTCCACGATCTCTCGATCTTACACCCACTCGGACGAGGACGGAATACGGATGCCTTAAAGTCCGGGTTTCTTCTTTATTACACCTACCGTATTCACAACACGTTGCTTCGTCTAGTACCTGGCTTACAGATCGGCACGCTCTAGACTAGCTGGTGCGGTTTAAACGTGCGGAAAGTAAACGTCACTCCGTGAAATGTATTATTTCCATCGAGTTTCTCTATCCGCGATTACAGACAGCATTAAGGTGGTATTTGTAGACGTGGAGAAAGAGAAAAAGTAAGAGAGTGAGGTGACAAAAAACTGGAACAGTGTTCCTCGGGGAGGCTAAGCTAAGGCATAGATAAGACTTCCTCATGAGGCCCAAGTGGGGTTAAATTCAGGAAGCCTCGAAACTGAAAACTCAATATTGACGATTTCCTTACTAATACCCAACTAAGGCCTCATCGATATTGGCCATATGCAAGAGCAAGACATCTTCATGAGGCCCAAGTCTGGTTACAGTCAGGAAGCCTCGAAACTGAAGAATGAATATTGAGGATTCCTGTCTAATACCCTGCAATCGAGGGGCCAGCAAGATTAGTCATGTACAAGAGCGAGACGTCCTAACAAGGCCTAAGTCAGGTGATAGTCAGGAAGCCTAAAAACTGAAAAATCAATGTTCAGGATTCCTGATTAATACCTAAATAAGGTCTCATAAAGATTATTCATGTGCAAGCGCAAGACTTCCTCATGAGGCCCAAGTGGGGTTAAATTCAGGAAGCCTCGAAACTGAAAACTCAATATTGACGATTTCCTTACTAATACCCAACTAAGGCCTCATCGATATTGGCCATATGCAAGAGCAAGACATCTTCATGAGGCCCAAGTCTGGTTACAGTCAGGAAGCCTCGAAACTTGAAGAATGAATATTGAGGATTCCTGTCTAATACCCTGTAATCGAGGGGCCAGCAAGATTAGTCATGTACAAGAGCGAGACGTCCTAACAAGGCCTAAGTCAGGTGATAGTCAGGAAGCCTAAAAACTGAAAAATCAATGTTCAGGATTCCTGATTAATACCTAAATAAGGTCTCATACAGATTATTCATGTGCAAGAGCGAGACTTCCTCGCAAGGCCCAAGTGGGGTTAAAGTCAGGAAGCCTAAAAACTGAAAAATCAATGTTCAGGATTCCTGATTAATACCTAAATAAGGTCTCATACAGATTATTCATGTGCAAGAGCGAGACTTCCTCGCAAGGCCCAAGTGGGGTTAAAGTCAGGAAGCCTCGAAACTGAAAACTCAATATTGACGATTTCCTTACCCTAATACCCAACTAAAGGCCTCATCGATATTGGCCATATGCAAGAGCAAGACATCTTCCTTGAGGCCCCAAGTCTGGTTACGGTCAGGAAGCCTCGAAACTGAAGAATGAATATTGAGGATTCCTGTCTAATACCCTGCAATCGAGGGGCCAGCAAGATTAGTCATGTACAAGAGCGAGACGTCCTAACAAGGCCTAAGTCAGGTGATAGTCAGGAAGCCTAAAAACTGAAAAATCAATGTTCAGGATTCCTGATTAATACCTAAATAAGGTCTCATAAAGATTATTCATGTGCAAGCGCAAGACTTCCTCATGAGGCCCAAGTGGGGTTAAATTCAGGAAGCCTCGAAACTGAAAACTCAATATTGACGATTTCCTTACTAATACCCAACTAAGGCCTCATCGATATTGGCCATATGCAAGAGCAAGACATCTTCATGAGGCCCAAGTCTGGTTACAGTCAGGAAGCCTCGAAACTGAAGAATGAATATTGAGGATTCCTGTCTAATACCCTGCAATCGAGGGGCCAGCAAGATTAGTCATGTACAAGAGCGAGACGTCCTAACAAGGCCTAAGTCAGGTGATAGTCAGGAAGCCTAAAAACTGAAAAATCAATGTTCAGGATTCCTGATTAATACCTAAATAAGGTCTCATACAGATTATTCATGTGCGAGCGAGACTTCCTCATGAGGCCCAAGTGGGGTTAAATTCAGGAAGCCTCGAAACTGAAAACTCAATATTGACGATTTCCTTACTAATACCCAACTAAGGCCTCATCGATATTGGCCATATGCAAGAGCAAGACATCTTCATGAGGCCCAAGTCTGGTTACAGTCAGGAAGCCTCGAAACTGAAGAATGAATATTGAGGATTCCTGTCTAATACCCTGCAATCGAGGGGCCAGCAAGATTAGTCATGTACAAGAGCGAGACGTCCTAACAAGGCCTAAGTCAGGTGATAGTCAGGAAGCCTAAAAACTGAAAAATCAATGTTCAGGATTCCTGATTAATACCTAAATAAGGTCTCATAAAGATTATTCATGTGCGAGCGCAAGACTTCCTCATGAGGCCCAAGTGGGGTTAAATTCAGGAAGCCTCGAAACTGAAAACTCAATATTGACGATTTCCTTACTAATACCCAACTAAGGCCTCATCGATATTGGCCATATGCAAGAGCAAGACATCTTCATGAGGCCCAAGTCTGGTTACAGTCAGGAAGCCTCGAACTTGAAGAATGAATATTGAGGATTCCTGTCTAATACCCTGCAATCGAGGGGCCAGCAAGATTAGTCATGTACAAGAGCGAGACGTCCTAACAAGGGCTAAGTCAGGTGATAGTCAGGAAGCCTAAAAACTGAAAAATCAATGTTCAGGATTCCTGATTAATACCTAAATAAGGTCTCATACAGATTATTCATGTGCAAGAGCGAGACTTCCTCGCAAGGCCCAAGTGGGGTTAAAGTCAGGAAGCCTCGAAACTGAATAATCTCGAACAATTCTGAATTTCTAATTTTTAGTTCAAGTGCTGGAATTACAGTTGGAAAACAAATCAATTTGCAAGTTGCATCAGTAGTTCTAAAATCACCTCAAAGACTTTCAATCAGGATTTCTTATGGATGCCTAGTCGGGAGCGTCCCTGGCTAATAAATTATTATTGCACGATGGTTTTGATGCTGGCACTTCGGAATTGATCGTAAGACAAAAGTCCCACCGTACAGAAAAAATTGAGTAAACATCCCAAGTTTTATATCCATGGTATATATTGGTTCGTATTATAGTTGAGACTGGGTTTCGGTCGTTGCAATGCGACATTCAAAATGCATTACTTCGTTCCCCTCCCTTCCCTTTCCCCCCCGAACCTAGTTGATCCGCGGGTTTTGTTTGAACGTAAAATTTATCACCAATTTTCTATATTTATACCTTCTATCGAAATTACCTTTGGCTTCTACCCACATGTTATATGTACCCTGACGACAACGGTTTATCCTTCAGGGAGATGAATTTTTCATTTTATTATTTCTTACGTCACAGCTGACGCCGCACTTCATAAGTCTAAAAAAAAACAACAACAAAAAACAACAAAAAACCGACCACACAGATATTCCAGTGTACAGAAATTTACTTTTAAGTGGGGAAAAACTATCTAGGGCCTGCCTAGATTCCAGGCGAGCCATGACGTTTCTAGAAAGGCCCTAGATAGTTTTCCCCAATTGAAAAACGTTTTTTCAGGATTGATCAGGGCAAGTCTGACGTTTCTAGGGAGGCCCTAGAATGGCCCTAGATAGTTTTCCCCAATTGAACAACGTTTTTTTAGGATTTAGGATAAGCCTGACGTTTCTAGGGAGGCCCTAAAAGGGCCCTAGGTAGTTTTCCCCAATTGAACAACGTTTTTTGGGATCTAGGGCAAGCCTGACGTTTCTGGGGAGGCCCTAGAAGGGCCCTAGATGATTTTCTCCAATTGAAAAATGTTTTTTTTTAGGATTTAGGGCAAGCCTGACGTTTATAGGGAGGCCCTAGAAGGGCCCTAGATAGTTTTCCCCAATTGAACAACGTTTTTTTAGAATTTAGGACAAGCCTGACGTTTCTGGGGAGGCCCTAGGAGGGCCCTAGATCGTTTTCTCCAATTGAAAAAGTTTTTTTTTAGGATTTAGGGCAAGCCTGACGTTTATAGGGAGGCCCTAGAAGGGCCCTAGATAGTTTTTCCCCAATTGCAAGTAAACTTCTACATGATTTCGTTTCTTCTAGTTCGTGAGTGTGATATTTTTCTCTCTTCTTTATCTCAACTCGTGCGTTTCTTAATATTTAATAAGAAGCTGGTCTTAAATTCTTGTACAGGTATAACAGAGAGGAAGAATATTCTTTCGTTTTTTAAAAATTTCATGAAATTTCACGTCTCCCTTTATCTGTGTTATGAGGCGAGAGAAGTAGGTACCTACGTATAATCTACGTTTGTACATACTTTTCAAAACCCGCCTGTACACCGGTATATCTCAGTAAGAATAAGAAAAGGGCAACGAAAAATAAAGAATACCGAGACTGCTATTCGAGAAGGGTATAAAAAAAAAAACCGAGTTAAAGAGGCGGAAAATAAAGGGACGAAAAACTATTGGAAAACTGTCTCCACGGTAAAAAGAGAATTAAGGGATTTTTCCATCGAAGAAAAAGGCGCGGTCCGGGGGACAGCTCCTCAGAAGATTCTTTCCAAACAATCGATCTCTCTCGAATAGACACTTGGATGAAACTACGGTACGATATTACGACCCACGCCGGCGGCTCTGTCCCAAACCACAGCCGCAAAAAGTCACGAAATAAAAACGACAACGGCAATGAACAAGAAAATAAAAAATGATCGAAATTCTGTTGAATTTTATTGAAAACTCTGCACAGAGAAGATATAGAATAAAACTCAGAATTTACGGCAACAGAAACGATGAGATTACTGTCCAAAGTGCTCTTCCAAACTCTCGTTGTTAGTTTAAGTGAATGAATCTGGGGGGTGAAAAGGTAGATTGAGGGGGGGGTTGAAGATCCTCGAGTGTGAGGCAGTAAACCTATTAAGAGGGACGAGGCAGAAGCCTGACACTGATGATTAATGTTATCAAGGGGAGGTTGAACTCTGTTTAAAAGTGTCGTTCATCGTGGGGGAGGCTGCGATTGTTATTACTACAGTTTTGTCAAAGTCGTCACGATTAATGTTTGCAAGAGGCGATTGATAGGGTGGTGAAGTTTCATTTTCAATTACCCATGCTGATTCCCGAGCTCGAAGGGTCCTCATTTTTGGCCCCCCAACTTCCGGCGAGATTGAGAGCGAGCAGTGGACGTTCCTTGAGAAGTTGGGCCACCGAAGCAAGCCCCTCGCGGCCACATCCCAAATGCGGCAAATGGAGGGCCTGGACCTGTACACAGCCTCGGAGAGCCTCGCACACCCTGGAGACCTGTTCTCCGGAAAGATTCATGTCCAGAACCAAACGGGCCAATTGGGGTGAGGCGAGGGTCAGGCCTCGACATAGGGAGCTGACCACGCACTCGAGCCTGAAAGTACAAAGTTTTACGCTATTATGCTTCAGTTTCCCTGAATTCACTTATTGATTTGATCCTCTTGGAAAACTCTCTCAATTTTGATATCAGCGTTTTTTTATGGGTTTAAATTTGGCCCAAAAATAAAAAATTTGTCGTTTTCTGTCATTTTTCGAGACGTTTTTGAAAAACAGATGGTTGGACTCGAAAATCCTGATACCAAAAGTTCAATAATAATGTTACAAAAATGGTGTATAAATTTCAAATCGATCGGATAAACGGTTTTGGAATAATCGTGGTTACCGTTTATATTCGAGCTTTTCGCAAGCTCAAATTTCACGGCGTCTGAAAGCAATAATTTTTCCGATAAATTGGATTTCTGTCTCCCAAAATGAAGATCAAGATATGTATTTTTGAACCCCGTTTGCCGATTTGGTCGTCTTGCATTATTGAGAAAGTTATTGTGCACGGCATGGCCCAAAATAACATTGGACCATTTTAGAACGTGAATAAAATCCGAACGCGTTGACCGATTTTCGAAAACTTTTTTTCGCTTCAAAGAAGAACAATGAAGCTCCATTTTCGTTCTCGAGAAGCCAAGAAATCATTATAAGTCGCTGAGATAAACGACCGGAATGATGAATTCTGTTTCTCATTGTAAGCAGTCAATTACAAATTGGATTTTTTATTTTTTCAAAACGAAATTGAAGTCCAATTCTTATGCTTTTCAAGCAACAGAAAGGAGGAGAATGAAGCTTAATTTCCGTTATTGAAAAGCCAAAGAATCTCGATCAGTCCCTGATACTCAAAGATTTCAAAATCACGGTAAGAATGCTGCTTCAATTATGATCTATTTTCGAATACTCTTTTCTGTTTCTACCATTGCATGTCCAAAGTTAGGTAAATTGGAGTCAAGGTACGAGATTTTTGTGTCTCAATTTCGCACAATTAACCCCTTCAATCACCCCAACTTCTCCGTACACCGTACAATTTCGTATCCAGAGAGCGAATACCTGAAACTCATCAGGCACCTGATATTATAGAAGACCCTGAGGACTCTGTAAAGTTTGAGGATCGTTACGGTAACGTTGGCTTCATGCTTCTATGTATTCTATTGCCAATTACAAATTCGACTGATGGATCGCTTCCACGAGGAGTTTAGCTGATACTAACTAGTTCCATTCCGAAAAGCTCCTTCACCCCCTAGAAACTGAAAGATCGTATCTCACCTATCATGCGCAGACTCCTCCAGACACGTGATGACCAGTTCGAAGTCGTTGAGCCTCTTCTTCCCCAAAACGCTCTGCAGGTGTCGAGCCAACCTCTGCGCCTCGTCAGCCGGAAACTCGTGACCGAGCAGTGAGGTGATCCTCACGAGCTTAACGCTCTCATTGCTGGCCAGGGCCTCGAAGAAGTCGTCGAGGTACCTGGGATCCGCCCCCCTCTCCACCTGGAAGACGACTTCGAGCGCCTCCAGTGTGCAGGCCGATGACTCCAGGATTCTCGCCCAGCCCTCGAGCTCCAGAGGAACGGTGTGAACCAGAGGCGCGTTCCTGGGCTCGTTGGGCGCCGGTCCAAAACCCGGCCCGGCCCCAACGAGCCTGCAGACCGCCGCGATGTTTCCGTCGCTGGCCCCGGCCGATTTGAGCAGGGAGAAGACGGCCCTGGGCGGAACCTCGAGCGGGCAGAGCTGGTTGAGGATCAGATGGGTCTTGGGGCCCAGGAGACCGGCTAGGTGCCCGATTATCCCAGCCGGAAGTCCCTCCAGCTCCCTCCTCAGTATGTTTGCGTACTGGGCGACGGAGGTCAGGTAGTACGCCGCGAGGAACTCCGCGACCGCTGCGTGGATGGGGGTGAACAGCTCGGGCTTCCGTCTCTGACCGAAGGTCAGTCCCCTCGTGAGGAACCCGAGCCTGGTCACCTCCAGCCCTCCTCCTCTCGCTCTGAGCTCGGCCTCGGTGTAGCAGCAGCGTCCCTCGCGGAGCGCGGCCAGGGAGAGTCGGCCAAAGTCCTCCAATCGCTTTCGGCAGTGTCCCGGAACCTCCTCGTGGAACGGAACCGGCGGGTCGAGGCTCCGCTTGACTATACACTTGACCGCGGCCTGCACCAGGGCGCTGGCCTCTTCCGGGAGGCCGCCCGAGTCCTGGTAGAGCGAGCAGAGCATTATCCAGCCTAGCGGATGTTGGCCCAGCTGCCGGACCGGCTGGGTCTGGGCGTTGAGGGCCTCGAGGAAGTCCCTGACCCTCTCGGCTATGTCGTTGTGGATGAAGTAGGCGGCGCATAGTCGTTCGACGTGGGGCCACTCGAGGCCCGCGAGGTTTATTCGACGCTGAACGAGTGGCGCCAGGGCCGGAGAGTTCTTCGGCGAGCAGGTGACCAGGATCCTGGCGTCGGGGAAGAGCCGGCCCTCCAGGAGGTCGACGGCGTCCCCCAGGGAGCCTCGGCCCCCGACGCACTCGTCGTACCCGTCGAGGACGAAGAGGACCCGGTCCTCCATGAGGTGGAGGGTCCGCCAGACCTGGGCCACCGCGTCGCCGAGGGCCGAGGCCCGCGGGAGGAGCTCGCGAGAGAGGTAACTGAGCAGGGGGCTTCCCCGAAGTTCCCGCAGAGGCACGATCAGCGCCAGTGCCGGGGATCCGACTTCCGACTGGGTCGCCCACTGGTGGAGGAGCCGGAGGCACAGCGTGGTTCGACCGCTGCCCGGGCCTCCTTCTATCGCGACTCGACGTGGAGCCTCGGAAACCGATCCGTCGCTGAGCTGGAAGAGGGAAACGGCGAGGGGCTTAATTTGGGGAAGTTTTTAGCTCGGGGATATACGACGCGTGTTCTGTAGCCCCGCTGGATGGATTTACATACTGGATTCACGCCAGACGTGGTTCGTTTCACAATCAGTTCAGGGGGATAATTCTACCGTGTAAATGGATATTTGTCCAACTCGTCGATTAACGGATGGTTCGAGGCATCAAGATAATTAGTTATCATAGCTGATACCGGAGTACAGCGATGTTGGAAATTGGGTAAACGTTTGTCCTGAGCTTGCGAGCTTCGTGAGGAAATTTCTGATAGTATGAAATTGAAGGGTTTATCACTAGGAGAGTTTCCTCGGATTGGACCTTAACAAATATCCATGATAAATGGGCGCGTGATCGATAAATCGGAAAATGGAAGATAGGAAATGAAATATTGAAAGTGGAAAATGAATGATGGAAAACAAGTAATGGAGACTGGAAACTGTTAAATGGAAAATCGAAACGGGTGATAGAAAATGGAAGATGGGAGTTATGAGACGGAAGATAGGAAATTAAATATTGAAAATGGAAAATGGACGATAAAAAATAAAGATTCAGTCTTAAATGATGAAATTCCTTCGAGTCTGGATCTCGTTACCATTAAAAAACTCCCAATTCATTTTTTGGGGGGGTTTAAAGTAACGTAGGGAGGTCCATTGGGCCATACGTCCCGGTTAGTATAATATCCCTGGCATCGTGAATCTCGGTGATAGAAAAAAAGAAGTTTTTTCTCTCAACAATTTATTCTGCTTTCGGAAAAGCTAAATTCGAACTCTGCAACGTGTCTGCGATGGTATAGACGTATTCCGTACGAAACTCTGATCCCGTTGGCCGTTTTAGTCACGGTTGACTAAATTCTCAAATATAATACAACCACGATCTAGTCTCTGATCTTCTTTCGCTTCACATACGATATTCTTCGTAGATGAACTTTCAATTTTCGTCCTTTACGTCCTTCGATATCAGGCAGACCACGGCCTCCTTCAAATTTTTTTATACAATTCCAGTTTCATATCTTGGATTGAAAAAAAATGTCGAAAATTAAGGGGACCAGTACAGCGTGATTCAACAAATTCTACATCATCCAGTAATGAACTTTGGACAAGATATTAATGATTTTTGGAGTATGGAGCATTGGTCCTCTTGAGCGAACAACTTTTTCCAAATATCGGTCGATAATTTCCTCCTCAAAATATTTATCTTCGGGTTTGACTGTACATGGTGCATCGGACCAGAAGCTGATCGGAATTATCCGCATCAGCATAAACCGAACTGGAGTGGCATAGGTTATGCTGGGTTGGTTTATTTGTTGCTCCGAGCACCGGACCACGGGATATTATTATTATTACAGCGATACCACTGCAGAGGCACAAACGTGAAATCCGACGTTCCATAAAGTCCTCAAACGCAAACTGCATCATGTGCATAACACAGCGTGAAACGTATCGGGTTACCGTCGCATCCACAGGTGAAGTTGACGTCAACGTCGCACCGGGTCGAATTTGACCGTGATCAATTTTTCGGCTGTGTATCTGAGAATCATTTGTTCCAAGTACCTTTTTTTTTAGGAACGTAGGGTGTCGAAGTATCGGTCTCCTCAAAGTATCTCA
Organism: Euura lappo; assembly: GCA_018257835.1. NCBI lineage: Eukaryota > Metazoa > Arthropoda > Insecta > Hymenoptera > Tenthredinidae > Euura > Euura lappo. The sequence continues at coordinate 25,219 of JAEUYN010002487.1, read as the reverse complement.
TTTTTGAAGTATCGCCCATTAATTTTGTGACTAACTATTAAAAATTTCAAGATTTCAATTTTTTTTGACCGACAAAGCGCATACAGTTATTTTTTTAAGGCCTCAAAAATGGTCTTCGAGTGGATTTTTATTGAAATTAATGAAAAACTGTTATAAAATACAAAAAGTCCTAATTTTTAAAGTGAAAAAGCGCGTTTGTTGATCTTTCACGGTTGTACCATTTTTTTCCAACATGTTAACATCTTGTCTCTGAAAACAATCAACGATTGATACTTTTTCTATAATGTTCAAAGCTTGTCCCACAATGTTTTTTGTTCAAATTGAACCGAATTGGACTTTTTCTTGCACTATTCGTTTGGGAATTAATCTGGGTCGATAGATAATTTGCAACAATGAGAAAATAATTACTCACCCTAACGGGAGCGAAAATTTGGTCAATTTTAATATTCTCGAGTCGATGTTCCTGCTCACTTTTGTGAATCAATTGTAAATGGGGTTGAAAATGAGCCGGGCAAAGCGTGCCCAGGGGTAGAGGAGCCGCCCAAGATGGAAGATGTGGAGGATCCCTCGTTCCGAGTTCTCTGTAAAATGTCTTCAGGAATCTGTAACAGAGGTTCAAATCGGTCATGTTCAACATCGAGATGCACGGAAAATGACAAAAAAAAAAGGAAAAAAAAACTAAAACAAAAAAAGACCAGGATTTTCAAAAAAATACATAGAGCAAAATTATTTAAGAAAAGCCGGGCCTGTCACCCACCCCCTTCGATTTGGCTGATTTTTTGTGAGCATGTTACCTACCTGGAGAGTAGTCAAAAGCCAAAATATTATGTCCCGAAAAAATTTATTGGCCGAGTTACAGTTTTTTTTTCACATTTTTGACTCGAATTTGGGTATTTTCGATTATGCAAAGGTTTTTTGGACTACGTGGCTGAAAATCGGTTTCTTTATGTAAAATTGACCCAGGAACACGAATCTGGCCACAGATTTGACCTACGAGAAAAACCTACAATAATATTAGCCAAAAACACCCGAAATTGACCAAAAAAGTCCCAAATCTTGGGGAAATGGTCCAAAAAAAATGTTTTCGTCTTTCTGAGGCAGCAATCTTGTAGGAAAAGAGCCAAAGAATCCAATGACCACACCCCCAGATTTTTAGGACGAACCGTTCAAGAGATACGCGTTGTCAAAGTTGGAAAATCTTGATTTTTCTGCAAATAATGGACCTTTTTAAGGGTTCTTATTATTTTATTTCATGGAAAAGTACATTTAATTATTTTGACCAGAATCTGACGAATCTCATTTGATGAAAATAACCTATTGATACTCGATTTAGATAGTCGTGGTGGATGTCGCAAAATAGGCCTTTAGGTCGGACATTTGTCCAAAGAGGTCAAAAAAGTCCATTACTGCCAGAAAAACAAGATTCTCCAACTTTGACAACGCGTATCTCTTGAACGGTTCGTCCTAGAAATCTGGGGGTGTGATCATTGGATTCGTTGGCTCTTTTCCTACAAGATTGCTGCCTCAGAAAGTCGAAAACATTTTTTTTTGGACCATTTCCCCAAGATTTGGGACTTTTTTGGTCAATTTCGGGTGTTTTTGGCTAATATTATTGTAGGTTTTTCTCGTAGGTCAAATCTGTGGCCAGATTCGTGTTCCTGGGTCAATTTTACATAAAGAAACCGATTTTCAGCCACGTAGTACAAAAAACCTTTGCATAATCGAAAATACCCAAATTCGAGTCAGAAATGTGAAAAAAAACTGTAACTCGGCCAATAAATTTTTTCGGGACATAATATTTTGGCTTTTGACTACTCTCTAGGTAGGTAACATGCTCACAAAAAATCAGCCAAATCGAAGGGGGTGGGTGACAGGCCCGGCTTTTCTTAAATAATTTTGCTCATAATGAAACTGAAATAATGAGAAATAAATGAAATGACTGAGAAAAAAATTGATAAGAAAAAAAAAAAAACAAAAAAAACTAGTGTCAGTCAAATCTTGATTCATTTGCCCCTCGAAAAGAACATAAAAAATTTCGAAGGCTGTATTCGCCCGCGTTTCTCGAGACTGCAAAGAGACTCGATCCAATCGAGAATATATATATTTTTTGTTCTTGTTGTCGTTGTTTGTAGTAAATATTGAAGCGTGTTAACCGAACCGTGTATTGTAAACCCAATGGAGAATCTGTGGAGTGTAAAAAGAGGGAAGTTACAGCTTTCGGGTCAGACATCAGTGTAAACACGGTAAAGTGCCTTGAGAGAGATGAACCCGCGGAGGACGTGGACCCCTCGACCTCCTGCTCTTTTGATGGAATGAGGAAACGATCGAGTTTCAAGGGGGATCGGGACTTCCGTAAAATTTTTGAAAAAAAAATCGGTTTTTTAATTTTTACAATATCAACAAGATTCGTAAAAAAAATCCTGCGATAAAAAATTAGACGCAAGGAATTTTGCAAGGCAGCAGTGGAAGGAATTTTTTTTGCACGACCCATTATAGCGATTTCCAAAATTTCACCAGAGGAAGGAAAATAGAAGAAGATTTTTTATCGACTGGCATGGTTTTCTTGTTTTATAAATAAACGAATCGAATTGACATTCAACCCGTTTTACCTAGGGATGAAACCACCAACCACATGCCAGTAACACATTCTGCATATAGGAGAGAACCTTTCATGTGTGAATAACTGAAGCTGAAGCTTGTAGACGCAAATGTTGATTTTCTTCATCAGTTGAAAGAGGTACGTAAACTCAATCAAATTATTTAATCAAATCACTCAAGAGAAACTCGACGTTCTGATCAATCTGAGGAAATTTAGTTAAAAGCACAGCTTCTTTTTTCAATATTGAGAGTGTGAAAAATCTGGAGGCAGACTGAAATGCCTGCTTCGAATTTCCTCTTCAACTTTCGTTCTGCTTCCGTTTCTCCAAAAGTTTGAAGAAAATTTTACCAAATTCGGAAAGTGCACTTTGACATCTGAGACGAAAGAATTTCTATTTTATTCTTATAATTTCTGAACCAAACTATTTCGAGCTTTTATCGTCCCATTCGAATTCCACTTTCAACATTTATTCGAGTCGAGTTACAAGCTACTGAAAAGGTAAAAAACAACCAAAAACTGTCCCAAATTGTGCCAGTTAATTTCTGTCCCAGTACTGAATCACCGGGTTCCGTAAAAAAGTCGGCGAATCCACCTCGTACATCCTCATTTAAACTTTCGGTTTTACGTAGCAGAGATTTCCAATTAGCGTGCCAGTGAATAGTGCTTAGGAGACTGCAGTACACGCGAAACTAGCCGAGGACAGTTTCAACGAGGCTGATTCTTCTCCCCGAACTTCGCAACACAGATACAAAACTTTCTGAGCTTTCCGGTGCGAAGCTCGATTCGCGGTTTCCCACAAAATGACCGTCTGCCATCTGCAGAATTGGGATTTCGCATCAAAAATGTATTTTTTCCCCTATTTTTATGTAATACGTGCAAAATCCCAATTTGAATGACCGGTTCCTGCCCTGAATGGATTCTGCAGGAAAATTTGAAAAGCTTTCTGTCATGCTGAATCGCGGTGGGGTCTCTGACCTCAGTAAACGTCCCAGAGGATCTCTCTCCGGAGATGACGGTCCCAGGCGACGAGAAGAGGCTCTGGCACTCGAGATGTAAGCTGTTGGTGCTGGGGGCGGACTGCAGGGTGGACAGCATATGGGGCTGCCTCCACCAGGCGTTGACAGAGTGTAGCTGCGCTCCAATTCCTGAAATCAAGTAATACAGGTTGATTAGTCAATTATATTTCACTAGGGGCTCCGCCCCTGCGCGCTTCGCGCGCGCGTCAAAAATTGGTTTCACACCTTTTCATTCCCTTAGGAGTCGAATTTCAAAAAACGCTTAAACTGCTTTCTAGGTATTTGAATGAGCAATAATTTGAAGCCAAAACGAAGTCAATATCTCATCGGGCCGAGGAGATATCCACGAATCCGCGAAAACATGTTTTACCCCTTTTATTCTCCTCGTGGGGCGAATTTCGAAAAATCGCTTCTTATTGGGTGTTTACGAAGGGAAGGGAATATGTTGCCCAAATTTCAAGTTTCTAGGTCAAGGGGTTTGGGCTGGGCGTTGATGCCACTTGTTCCTTTATAGATATAGATTAAGCTTAACGACATTTTATAGTATTTTTTTTTTCAAACAATTTTTTACTGGGGGTTGCAGATAGCCAACGTCACGAAAATATGTCATATATTAGTAGTTCGCAAAATCAGAATGCACAAAAATGACGTTTTCAATGACTCGGATCTGCAAATTTTATTGAAACATTTTTTTTTCTAGCGCGGATAGCGTATACCTATCATGATTAATAATTCTCCGTGTAGAAATCGTCGGGGTGTAATTAGAGCATTAAATTCGAGTGGAGCCAAAGGGGTTTGTAAGTTGTTCATCGAAGTAAGTCGGTATAAGGGTAATTGATAAAGTTTCAAGTTCCAAGTTACCGGCGCACGAACCGCGCTCGGAACGTCAACGTATCTGAAATTTTCCATCTAAACTTAAAATTCAGGGTGTATCAACCCCGTCACGTTGTTTAGTTCCCATTCCCCGCAGGGGAGGAAAAAGGAAACCACATAAAAAATAGAGAAAGAGACTAATTGCCGGGGATTAGACCCTCGAAAGCCGCTGACCACTCTTTCTAATTAACGATGAGGCATTAATTGTCGCCCTTGAAGGGGTTGAAACACTTTAAACACGTGAATTCATTGAAAGAGGAAACAATTCTGTGTTTTCACGTTTTTACACAGTTTTGAGGCGTCTTTGAAACGCTTCTGATGAGTCGATTCGTCGTCTCTTCGAAAATTATTAGAAGCTTTTAGAAGAAGGTTTGTAAATTATTCCTGTTTGTATAAGAAATTTCAATATATGTTCAACAGTGTAGTTTCTGAACCCCGCATATTTCAAGACATGTTTCATTAGATTATAATTACGCCCTGTAATGGTAATGAGCAGGAATAGACCGTTTGAGAGAGCTTTTCTTCAGAATCCTTTTTTTTTTATCTTTTCCCTCTTTTTTTGATGCTCAGCTCGTTGCGACGGTGTAGTCCACCCAACCCCGTTTAATCTAAACCCAATTCAATTAGCCACCCTTATTAAGGAGCAGGAGGTAGGGCGGCTATTGCGAATTCACCCCTCGTCCAATAAATAACAAATTAACCAATAAATTGAGGTGGAAATCGGTTTCCTTGACACGTTGCCGAGGCAAGATGTGTTTCGAAATTTCCGTTACGTCATGTTTTCTGGATCGAGGTTTTTTCGAACATTCTCTATATCGTTCTGAGTGTGGACTGTGGAAAGGGGTTTCAAATATTAACCCGATTCTTTCGTGTGGAAGAAAGAGCATCCTTCAATGTCCAGGAAATAAATGGCCAGCGTATACAAGCTGGGGCATAGATGAAGCAAGAAGGAGAAGGGAAGAAAAATGCTGGAAAAAGCTCGTCTCGTTCTATCCTGGTCAATTTTTTTTTCTCTACCCCCTCCAGCAGCATCCGTCTTGTATCTGGTTTTCAGCAATAATCATCTCGAGAGGCTACAAACAATGCCCCAAAATAATTCTTGAAAGCTCAGTAAGCACCGTTTCGTGGGATATAAAATGCACTTTTTGGAAAAACATTTCCTTGAAATGTTGACTTTTTTCAAAGTTCCATAACTTTGGCAGAAATACAGCTAGAAGGATGGTTGGGGTCGCAATTTAAAGCTTGAAATGTCAGCTTCAAAATGCATTTTTGACAGCGGATCCACGGTTGACCGTTCCAAAGTTATGCCACTTCGAAGCCATTAGTGGCGAATTGGTAAACTGAACTCAAACTTTCGACTACTGTGTGCGACAGGAGAATTTTTTTTTTTCAAATATCTGAAATGAACGATTTCAAGATTCGGATTTTTCCCTCAAATTCCGCTCTACGATTTTTGCTCTACGATTTTTCCAAGTCGAGTAATGAGGCATTAAACAAAAAAACGTACGGAAACGTTTGGCCTGACGTAACAGGTAAATGAATCATCGTAGCAGGATTGTTTGAAGAATGATTTTGAAGATGACATTTCAAGCTTCAAAATGCGTCCTCAACCATCCTTCTATCCGTATTTCTCCCAAGGTTATGAAATTTAAAAAAAAGTGTATCATGATAACGTACTATTCATTCAAATCTTGAAGCGAAAACTTGTCTCGCTTCGGACTTCCGCCTATTCCGAGTTACATTAGGAGCTTCCGCAAGCTCATGCGTATATCCAAAAAGAAAAAACGTAAAGGTACGCCACGAGTTCGTTTCTGTATTGTAACGTTTTTCAAAGAACGCAATCTGACAACAACAACAAAAAAAAAAAAGGAAAGAAGAAAAGCTCGCCGAAAACGGAAGTCGAAATTAGCCGGACTGCCCTGCTTATTAAGCTCACTTCCATATCTGCCAGGGTTCAGAGTCAAGTTCTCTTGTTCTACTCTCGTGATCCTGCCGCTCTCCGAGTACCTACCGGCCGGCGTTAGTCACGGGGATGATAAAAGAACAGAACCGGGCGACAAGAGGCCCTCAGGAAAGCTCTCGCGAATCTGTAGTGTAGCCGTGTGTATAGTGCACGGGAACAAAACAACCCCTGAAACTCAGAACGAGAACGATTCCTTTGTACTAATTTTCTTCTCTCTCTACCTCTCGTTTTTAATATGTATGATAATTTTGACAAAGAAGAAAATGATTCCAATTTCGATTATTTTTCGATTTTAGAAAGCTTCAATTTTTTCAAGATTAGTAGAAGACCGAAGCTTCAATTTCGTTTTTGGAAAGTAAAAAAATCTGTATCAGGTGCTGCGATACTTGAGTTTGAGAAAATTGTGAGAACTATTTTTTTGTACTAATTTTTATCACGCTGTTTTAATATCACAATTTTTATTAAAAAAAAGGGTCGACATTTTTGACGAATTTGACAGGATGCTGTGTACTCGATGTTACAGAAATCTCTGAATATCTAAGTGCACGGACTTGAAAGGCGAGAAAGATGATGATAGCGCAATTTTTCATGTAATTTTGGACAAAAAATATTGAAAAATATTTTCGATTGGAGCAAAAATGACGTAAGTTGCATGAAAGCGATATTTTTCTGGAGTTTATGAGAGTTCAAGAATGAAGCTTAATTTATAGATTTTTTTAAATTTTATTCCCTCATTCCATTATTATTATTTTTTTTCTTTCCCCAGAATGTGTTATAATTTCTGCTGACCTTTTTCGGACCATTTAGTGTAGAGAAGATAAAATTTTCATGTTTGCTAAACGTTTTGCGTTTTAGCTCCGGGCTTAAAGCAGCTGCGAAAGCGGAAAAACGGGTAAAACTACCGTTGAATTAAAACGGCTCGGTTTTTTAACGTAAGTTACAAGGTAGATGAGTACCCCGTGAGGTGTTTCTAACTTCTTTAACATTATTCGTGAACCACTTTCTGAATATTCATACAAAGTTCTTTCTAGCTCGTGGCAGTTTCGTGAAAAAAAATTACTGCCCTTTCTCCCCCTCCACCAGAAATAAAAAGGAAGGATGAAGTAGAGTAATCCTGTATTATATTACGGAGGTTATCACCAGGAGTTGTTATCAGCCATTTTTTTCCTCTCTTTATCTTTTCGTATAGTACTTTTCTTCCTTTCGTTCCATGCCGCTTCCTATACTAGCGAATCTTTCAGGGTCTGTTCCGGAAGTTGGCTTTTCAGAACGGAGATTGCATTAAAATCGCTAAGGAGATTTGCGGGTCTACGAAGACGGCTGTAGACTTTTGCTATTGCTCTTCCTTCTGCTTCTGCTTTAATTGTCAACGAGTAGAAGACTATAACTCAAGACTTTTATCACTGTTGTACCTCAGCTGAGGTTTTTCTATAATAGTCTGCTGACTTCTTGGAATCTTCTGCAAGCTCGTTTTTTATTTCAAAAAAAGGCGAAAAGATTGAATTGAATTATTTATAATCTTGGAGATGAAAAACGGGTTTTTGGTTGATTGTAAAACCCACAAAAATAATCTAAAATCAATTATTGTTGATTCTATAAAAGCACCAAGTGGCCCAAAAACATTGGACCATTTTAAAACGTGAATAAAATCTGAACGCTTTGGGCGATTTGAGAAAACTTTTTTTCTCCACAAAGTAGAAGAATAGAGATTCATTTTTGCTTTTTGAGAGTAGAAGAATCTGTATCAGTCGCTGAGATACATTAATTTGAAAAAAAAAACGATAAAAACTGAAAAATTCGTCGTTTTTTAAGATCCTGTATCTCAGCAGCCGATGGAGATATTTCAGATTTTCAAAGGCGAAAATGAAGCTTCATTCTTCTACTCTATGTCAAAAAAAAGTTTTCTCAAATCGGTCTACACGTTCGAAAGTTATTCCAGTTTGAAAATGGTCCAATGTTTTTTGGGCCACTCTGTATTTTTTTTTTTTTTGTAACCTCAATAATAAAATGTAGATTCGTGTTTTTTGGTTTCATAATCAACTCTGTGATCAAACTGAAACCCTTTTCCCCTCATTCCCTAGCTGTCAATTATGTGGCCAATCGATACAACTTTGTGCGCGGTTTAACCGCGGTGAATATCATTCAGCTAACCATAATGGGACGATCGTTAATTAATAATTCCCTATAGCGGTAGGATTTCTGTGGGTTGACGACGAATTTAACTCATCACTCAACGAAATTGGACGAAATTTTTAGCAAACACTCGATCCAAAAATCAATAGACGATCTTCTTATAACAATATTTGAGTATTTGAGTATTTGGTTATCGTTAGAATGAAAAGTAACTTTTCCAAGATAACTAGAAGACGGGGGGGTTCGATAATAATTGCCGAGCTTTACAATTAAAATTATTTAAAATTAGCCGATGTAATTTTAACCCGACTTGTAAACAGCGCGGATTGCGGGTCCAGGGGGGTGGTTATCTCCCAAAAAGCCGGGGTTTTATCAGGCAGCAATGTGATACGCTGTACGTAGAGATATAAAACGTAGAGGGAGACGCGATAATCCATGCAATTTGATTGTTAAGCTCTGATTACTACAGGCATGCTCGTTATACCCTTGAGTTGAGTATCAGATTAAAACAATTAAATAGCCCCATCTGTACAGCTGCGCAAGTGCTCGCTAAATATTTTCTCCCATATGTGAGATTATTATCGCGGTATAGAAGACGGTAATTAATTTTATAATCCAAAAGCTACGATGAGAAGAAAAAATGAGGGGGAGTTTGGGACAGGATTTTCAGTATTTGAAGAACACAGATTAATGAAGGTTTGATTTAATTCTGGAATGCTGATTTTGACTTCTTAATTTTCTAAAAAGCGAAGAAATCATAAAATTTTATTTACTATTTCTCTAAAATTTTGTTTTTTAATCTGGGTAAAATGTGAGAGCGATATAATGATCAGTTGAAGCTAGGTACGGTTTTATTTTCGATCTTGATTTACGGTACGCATCTGTTACAGTAATTTGAACAGATGATTTTCGCGAAAGTATCCATTTTAGCGATCGTTTTCGATACTAAAAGAAAAATAACGAACAGCGCTGTTTCAATCGAGTAATAATTTTGTTACGACGTTCCTACGCCAATAAATCTTGGGATACTGGGTTCCTCAGTTCTTCGGTTCCTGCAGTTTTCGAGGCAGGTGGGTGCTACCCAGTTATACCCACTGCAGCTTATGAACCTGAATTCAGTTTTTTCATCATATCTAGACAACCATTGATCCTATCGTCACGAAGGTTATTATAAGAAATGAAGCTTAATAAATTCTCTACAACAAAGGTTCAATACACTTTTCTCGTACCTTGGATAGTTTTTCTCTAATACATCAGTGAATACGTACATCATTCTCACAAGATTCTAGATGAATATCGATACTTTCAGCCCTGTATTACGCAAAAACTATTGAAGATATGAGAAAAGTGTATTGAACCTTTTCTGTAGAAAATTTGAAAAGCTTCAATTTTTGTTATAACCCTCCTGACAATAGGATCAATGCCTGTCGAGATATGATGAAAAAACTGAATTCGGGCTCTCGTTACATAAATTAGCGATTTTAAAACCGAAGTGAAATGAGAAATTAAGACTCTTAAGAATAGGAAATGATGTAGTTTTCTTTCACGAGGAATATGGAAGACTGATATATACCGCTGGGGATAAAACCGAACTCTATACGTCTTCGGAAGTTTTTTTTTCTCCTTTTTTTTTCTCTTAGTCCCTTGAGAAATTAGAGCCATCAATTCTGTACGATGGTAATAAATATTCATAATTGTCGTGCGGTTCAAACCGACTTAATATCCTCATTCAAAGATCCCGAAAATATATTTAATTCAATTAACCGATAAGATAAGGAGTTCATAAAACTGAATGGCTTGAATTACATCACAATTTGAGAAAATTTTTCAGGGAGACGTGAAGGACGGAAAAAATGATGAAATTCTCCCTCATTTCTATTAATTCGATATTTCCAACAAAATTCGTCATTTTCACGATCATGTTTCAACATTTTGAGACTATAAGTCAAATTACTTTGTATCACCATTAAAAATGTTCGTTCATAGTTTCGTCTTTTTCAGATTAAAAATCGATGAAAAAATTATCCCCAAAGTCGCATTGAAAATGTCCTGAAATTGAAGATGATTTTTTGTTTCTTATCGAAAACTTTAAACGGAAGGACACCCGCGGATTTCTTCATGTCCTCGATTCCTTTCTCGTTCCGAAAACAGAACCGCGCGCGTTTTCCATCGATCCGGGTTCGACCCCGGGAGTCTGGGAGTTAGAAATGCTTAGGTAGTTGTCGTTTCGACAAGAAACTTCACCCTCTGCAGTCTATGCCGTATGTAGATTGTAGAAGAATAGGAATCCGTTCAAATCGCTGTGTCAATACCCACCGCATACGGAACTACCGGGATTTGTTAGACTCCGCAGTTTCATCTCAATCCAAAAAGCTCGATATTTATTCAACCGGATATTCACACACGTTTCTCGACCCTTGAACAAAGGAGAGACACTCGGTTCACCGAGATAACGATCTACCAAAAAGAAATTCACAAAATTCTAAGACACGTCTTCAAAAAATTGTTTTTTTTTTCAGTCTCCATTTTGGTAGTTAAATCCCTCCTTAGAAGAAGAAGAAGCGGCTTAATTTTGGTCCTCCTCCTCGCAGTTTCCAGCCTCAATACCGACGTGAAATGCCTGAGCTTTAAAGTAGATGCCAAAAATTCTCTCTGCCTCATCCCTGCGTTTTGGAGTTTAAGTTACTAGGTATAATAACGCATGGTTAGAACGGAGGTATTTACACGTTCCACGTTAAATCGTGTTTAGTCCAAACCGTAAAACCCGTAGAAATTCTCTAGCCCTGTGTATATATGTATATGCGAAACTGGACGCGAGCTTTTGCAGACATATTTACCCAGAATTTATCACCGGACCCTCCGCGCTCTTTGCTTCAAACGTAATGAGCCCTTTTTGAATACATTTTTTTTTTTTTTTCATTTACTCAATTTGGACGTTCTGTTGGCAGATACACTGATATTTTTCACGATTATTACACAACTTCATAAAAAAAAACCAGATTCTGACATATTATAGGTATCTGTGTGAATTGGAAAATTGCGACAGACTCGAAGAAAAAAACGATATTCTGTAGTCCTGTCTTTTTGGATCATTTTCAGCCCAATCTCATACAAAAATATTCAAAATTGACGAAATTGGAACAGTTTTAGTGAAACGTCGGGTCCCTAATCCGGAGTAGAAATTGACTTTCAATCGGGGAAAACTGTCTAGGGCCCTGCTGGGCCCCTCCCAGAAACCCCAGGCTCTCCCCGAGTCGGAAAAACGTGACGTTGCTGGGAGGACCCTAGGAGGGCCCTGGATAGTTTTCCCCATCCGAAAGTCAATTTCTACGTGGAATATCAGGACACGACACGTTCTCACGTTTCACACGTTTTGGACGATAACTCTGGAACCACTGGACCAATTTCGCTGAAATTTGGTACACAGAATCTAATTATCAGTAGTTTCGGTCTGTACCAGGATCTTCCAGGTCGGAACTAGTTGGATTGCAAAAAGTGTGCTTGAAAGCTCTAAAAAGACGAAAAATTCTCCAAAATGATCCTATTTCGTAAGATATATCGAGGTACTGGAAGATCCTGGGTCAGGTCATAGCTACCAATGATAAGAATCAGGGTGAGAAATTTCATCCCCATCGGACTCGCGCTTCCGGAGTTATACCCCGAAATGTGGAGCTTTTTGTATTCGGGAGAAAAAAATAATCACCTTTTGTCAAAAATCGTCCAAAAATATCGAGTGGGATGAACAAGTGGCGAAAAAGGATCGAGTTTTCTACCATAGACTGAAGAAGAACGTTATCTTCTTTCTACTTTTCTCTCGAGAATCGGTAGCTATATATTGACTTCCATATCTCACAAAAAAGTGTGCTTAAAAGCTCTAAAACAGGAAAAATTCTCGTTGCTTCCGGAGTTATCGTCCGAAATGTGGAGCTTTTTGAACAATATTCTCAATACTTCGTTTCAGTCGAGTGTCAAGAATTCATGACCAGTTTCGAGGTGTCCTTTAATCAAATAACGACGTGACTCAAAGTCGGGGACGGGACGCGGTGGTTACCTTCCCCTACCTCTGTTACCGTTAAATCGTGTAATTATATTCCCCGAGTAAGTCGTGTGCAGAGTGGATTTACATTTTCGGTAAAGTCCCAGGTCTCCCACGTCTGAGGATCTCCGAGGTATTCGAATTAAGGAGCCTCAGAGCCGTAGGTGACGCTGCACATAATTCCGGAATACAATCATCTGACAAAATTGAAGACAATTAATTCGACACGAAATTCCCGCTCCTCTCTTATGCAAGGTCGCGAATTCAAGATCTCGGAGGGTTTCCGCGCTGCCATTCATTATACATTCGCGAATGAGACAACCCGGCAGCACTATCTCCCGCGGTGACTGCCGCGCCTCTTCTTCTATTACTGCGATTAATTAAATTACGGAAACTCAATCCTCGACGAAATCCCCCCCGAGCTCTAAGTGCTTGCCGATAATTGGGAGTGAAAAGAATATCCACACTGTAATATCCGAGTCATGGGAGAAATGAGAGAAAAATAATAAAAAACCAACTCAAAGATCAGAGATTCTCGGACTTTTAGAAACCGAAAAAAATTTTTTGGGTCCTTTTGGAGACGAAGAAAAAAATAATTAATTACAATTTTTTTTTCATCAAGTTCAGGAGTGTCTCTGAGGATTATTGTTTGCAGCTTTAATGAGTTTTTTGAGACGTCATTTTTAGTCTGAAAAAAAGAAACGATATTTGGCACAAATATTCACGTATTGCGCTAATGATAACCGAGGAAATTGATTAAAAATTTCGTTTTACAGTTATAAAAAAAAAATAAAAATTGAAAACAGACATAAATTAACCAAATTTATCGTCAATACTATTCTTTAATTACGAATCAAGAGAAAAGCTAATTTTCTCCAAAACGTGTAAAAAAAAAGGAGGAATAATAATTCTATTGATTTTTCCGTTCTTGACGTCACCTTGAAATTGTTTGAAATTTGTTTTTCAAAATTAATCGCGTATCACGCACTGGTGCATATAACGATGCACAGTGATTAATCACGGCTCAACCGGTTGAAATTAGTGCGAGAAGAGAGGCGAAGGCGTTTATGTCGCACACGCCTTGACCAGAGAGAGAGAGAGAGAGAGAGAGAGGGAGCCATGAACCCGTGACAGATTTCTGCTTCGTGCCTAAATATAGTATTTTAGGGTAATAACAATGATAATAATAATAATAATAATAATAATAATAATATTGATCAACCATCCAGGGCTCCCGCAGTCTACTTCATTGACGTTGTTAAATCGCAAAAGATATAAGGGAGACAGGGGTGAATCACGACCTTATCCTCACTAATTATAAAGACTGAGTCGAATATATGACTCACATCAGGGGATATTTTGTGACACGTAATAAAGGCGTCTCGTTTTTATTATTATTATTTTGTTTAATTTGATTCGCTGTTGAAAAATCAGTGAAAGGAATATTTAGATTGTTTTTTCCCATATTTAACAACAAATTAAAATAAAAAAAATCGTATTTGAAATCATTCATATATTTTACAATTTTTTTTCCATTGTAAATAGTAGGAAATTTATTGTAACATTATATATTTTACTGCTTTTTAGGAGAAACTTGGACGAAATTTTTGGAAAGAATTTTCAGATTTTTTTTTTTCCCCTCTATTTAACAACTATTTGTAATTTTTTTTTTTTCCAATCATATTTTACATTTCTTTCTTTTTAATATTGTAAAACAAAATTTACTGTCACATATATTTTACTGCTTTTTAAAAGACTGGAAGGAATTTTTAGATGTGTGTGTGTGTTTTTTTTTTTTTCAAGTATTTAACAACAAATTTTTCCAAAAAGTTGTCATTTTTTTAATCATATGTTAATGAATTTTGTTTTTTCTGTATTGTAATACAAAATTCATTGTTTTACTGATTTTTATATTGAATCATATTTCATCAATTCGTACATATTATTATAAATATGTAAAAAAGTATCAGAAAAAAAAAATGAGAAATGGAAGAAGTTTCTTCAAATGACGTTAGATTATTTTATCCTTGATGAGAAATAGGTGTAAAGGTGTATAGAAAATAGAAAAAAAATATATATATATATATAGAAATCACGATATCAAAGAACGATATATACCTTTAAGGGTCTTGAAATGAGAGGGAGGCAAAGAAAGAGAGGCTGAAGTCTCTTGATTGCGGAGCTTTTGATTCGTGAACCATTGAAAATTAACGGGTTAGGTCATTCTTCTACTTCTCTATATACACCCAGGTATATACTACGTATATAAAGAGGAAGAAGAAGAAGAAGAAGAAGAAGAAGATAAATAAATCGATTTTGATATACTTTTTTGATTGCTCTCATTTTCTTTTAGATTAATTCTTCTTTAAACAAGAACGTAATTAGAGCGAAGAAGGAAAAACAATTGAGAAATAAAATGGATTCCAACCATGTAAAAATCGCGAGGATCAGTGAAGACTGAAAAAATGTATCATTTAAGACGAGTTTTCGATTTTTTGAATCGTTTTGACCCTAGAAAACACTTTGAATTCCAATTTCTATCTATAAGAAAAAATAATTTTTCATTTTTTGATAGCATATTTTGAATTTTGGAAAACCCATAGTTTCCAAGATTTTGCAATTTATATATTATCTTTGGACTCTAAATGATTGAAAAAGTACCAGATTCTCATTCTCGGAATATGGTTTCAATAAATAAAATCCAAGGTTCATCTGACCAGTGAAAATTCGATTTTCCATTCATTTTAATGAATGAACTTTGAAAAGCGTTAAGATACGGTACCTTGACGTTCTCATCATCGATGTCTAACTTTGACTCGTCATCGAAAGGATCCCCCCGGATCCGATCTCCCCAATCGCGTACGACGACAGTGCCTTGATGATTTTTGTAAGAAACTAATTGACACATTTCGGTGGTCAGTTCAGGAATCCGGCTTTTTTTATCACCGCAATAAAATTTCTGCCTATTCGGCATTTTCTCTGCATTATTATATCATATCTCCTCGATAACCACAATCATATTGATCGGCAATCTTCCAATTAAGCCACGAGAAATGTGCATGCGTCTGTTATTTTATCCCCTATTCTTTACTGAGCTTCGCAAGCTCGGTATAAATTTATTATCTTATCGCAAGTCTGTTAACGATAAGAAAACTCCGAAAACTGTTCTTCTTCTCTGACTGTTATCAAAATTAAGACACTTCCTACTTCCGGTAATGAAGAAAAGCTCTGAGCTTTCAACGATTTTCACAAGGAATCTGAATTTAAACTTTTTCAAACAGCACTGACGTACGTATTGAGACTGTTTTGCTTCTGGCAGAACAGAATGCAACGAACTCTGGCATATTATTTCTATCTATCTTTCTCTCTCTGTCACTATTTTAACCACGGTTTAGTCACCGTCTGTAGTCACGTCACTGCGTCTTGCTCTAACGTCGAGCTTGACGATTCTGCGAAATAACGTTTCAACGATCTCACAAAGATTGTAAAAAAAAAACGTTAAAAAAGAAATATTATCAATTGTCTGGGCGAAATTCTGGACTTTTTTCTATTTTTCAAATATTCATTGGTGCCGATTTTTCATAAAAGGATCAATAAAAACAGAAATAGTAGTGAAAAGTTTGTTTTTTCTTTACTAAAAGCTCGAAAATTTTGTTAATTTTTCCCACCAATAAAAATTCACTGCAAAATTCTGGACGTTTTTATATCTTTCAAATATTTATTGGTACCGATTTTTCATAAATGGATCAATAAATGCAGAAATAGTAGTGAAAAGTTTGTTTTTTCATTACTAAAGCTCGAAAATTTTGCTAATTTTTCGCACCAATAAAAATTCACTGCAAAATTCTGGACGTTTTTATATCTTTCAAATATTTATTGGTACCGATTTTTCATAAATGGATCAATAAATGCAGAAATAGTAGTGAAAAGTTTGTTTTTTCTTTACTAAAAGCTCGAAAATTTTGTTAATTTTTGCCACCGATAAAATTTCTGTGCAAAATTCTGGACGTTTTTATACCTTTCAAATATTCATTGGTACCGATTTATCATGAAAGGATCAATAAATGCAGAAATAGTAGTGAAAAGTTTGTTTTTTCATTACTAAAGCTCGAAAATTTTGCTAATTTTTCGCACCAATAAAAATTCACTGCAAAATTCTGGACGTTTTTATATCTTTCAAATATTCATTGGTACCGATTTTTCATAAAAGGATCAATAAATGCAGAAATAGTAGTGAAAAGTTTGTTTTTTCTTTACTAAAAGCTCGAAAATTTTGTTAATTTTTCCCACCGATAAAATTTCTGTGCAAAATTCTGGACGTTTTTATACCTTTCAAATATTCATTGGTACCGATTTATCATGAAAGGATCAATAAATGCAGAAATAGTAGTGAAAAGTTTGTTTTTTCATTACTAAAGCTCGAAAATTTTGCTAATTTTTCGCACCAATAAAAATTCACTGCAAAATTCTGGACGTTTTTATATCTTTCAAATATTCATTGGTACCGATTTTTCATAAAAGGATCAATAAATGCAGAAATAGTAGTGAAAAGTTTGTTTTTTCTTTACTAAAAGCTCGAAAATTTTGTTAATTTTTCCCACCGATAAAATTTCTGTGCAAAATTCTGGACGTTTTTATACCTTTCAAATATTCATTGGTACCGATTTATCATGAAAGGATCAATAAATGCAGAAATAGTAGTGAAAAGTTTGTTTTTTCATTACTAAAGCTCGAAAATTTTGCTAATTTTTCGCACCAATAAAAATTCACTGCAAAATTCTGGACGTTTTTATATCTTTCAAATATTCATTGGTACCGATTCATCATAAAAGGATCAATAAAAACAGAAATAGTAGTGAAAAGTTTGTTTTTTCATTACTAAAGCTCGAAAATTTTGCTAATTTTTCACACCAATAAAAATTCACTGCAAAATTCTGGACGTTTTTATATCTTTCAAATATTTATTGGTACCGATTTTTCATAAAAGGATCAATAAAAACAGAAATAGTAGTGAAAAGTTTGTTTTTTCATTACTAAAGCTCGAAAATTTTGCTAATTTTTCCCACCAATAAAAATTCACTGCAAAATTCTGGACGTTTTTATATCTTTCAAATATTCATTGGTACCGATTCATCATAAAAGGATCAATAAAAACAGAAATAGTAGTGAAAAGTTTGTTTTTTCATTACTAAAGCTCGAAAATTTTGCTAATTTTTCGCACCAATAAAAATTCACTGCAAAATTCTGGACGTTTTTATATCTTTCAAATATTTATTGGTACCGATTTTTCATAAAAGGATCAATAAATGCAGAAATAGTAGTGAAAAGTTTGTTTTTTCTTTACTAAAAGCTCGAAAATTTTGTTAATTTTTCCCACCGATAAAATTTCTGTGCAAAATTCTGGACGTTTTTATACCTTTCAAATATTCATTGGTACCGATTTATCATGAAAGGATCAATAAATGCAGAAATAGTAGTGAAAAGTTTGTTTTTTCATTACTAAAGCTCGAAAATTTTGCTAATTTTTCCCACCAATAAAAATTCACTGCAAAATTCTGGACGTTTTTATATCTTTCAAATATTCATTGGTACCGATTCATCATAAAAGGATCAATAAAAACAGAAATAGTAGTGAAAAGTTTGTTTTTTCATTACTAAAGCTCGAAAATTTTGCTAATTTTTCACACCAATAAAAATTCACTGCAAAATTCTGGACGTTTTTATATCTTTCAAATATTTATTGGTACCGATTTTTCATAAAAGGATCAATAAAAACAGAAATAGTAGTGAAAAGTTTGTTTTTTCATTACTAAAGCTCGAAAATTTTGCTAATTTTTCCCACCAATAAAAATTCACTGCAAAATTCTGGACGTTTTTATATCTTTCAAATATTCATTGGTACCGATTCATCATAAAAGGATCAATAAAAACAGAAATAGTAGTGAAAAGTTTGTTTTTTCATTACTAAAGCTCGAAAATTTTGCTAATTTTTCACACCAATAAAAATTCACTGCAAAATTCTGGACCTTTTTATATCTTTCAAATATTCATTGGTACCGATTCATCATAAAAGGATCAATAAAAACAGAAATAGTAGTGAAAAGTTTGTTTTTTCATTACTAAAGCTCGAAAATTTTGCTAATTTTTCACACCAATAAAAATTCACTGCAAAATTCTGGACGTTTTTATATCTTTCAAATATTTATTGGTACCGATTTTTCATAAAAGGATCAATAAATGCAGAAATAGTAGTGAAAAGTTTGTTTTTTCTTTACTAAAAGCTCGAAAATTTTGTTAATTTTTCCCACCGATAAAATTTCTGTGCAAAATTCTGGACGTTTTTATACCTTTCAAATATTCATTGGTACCGATTTATCATGAACGGATCAATAAATGCAGAAATAGTAGTGAAAAGTTTGTTTTTTCTTTGCTAAAAGCTCGAAAATTTTGCTAATTTTTCCCACCAATAAAAATTCACTGCAAAATTCTGGACGTTTTTATATCTTTCAAATATTTATTGGTACCGATTTTTCATAAAAGGATCAATAAATGCAGAAATAGTAGTTAAAAGTTTGTTTTTCTCGTTGCGTTATAGTAAAAGCTCGAAAATTTTGTTAATTTTTTTCTCATTTTGAATCATTGACAGACTTAAATTTGATCAATTTTTTATATTTAATCGCAGTATATTTCCTACTCAACGAATTTTCCTAATAAACGAATGAAGTAATGAACTAATAAAGTACGAACTGAACTTTGTCGAGCTTTTTTTTCCGTTAAGTGACCGCGCCTCTAGACTGCACTGATT
Organism: Euura lappo; assembly: GCA_018257835.1. Lineage (NCBI taxonomy): Eukaryota > Metazoa > Arthropoda > Insecta > Hymenoptera > Tenthredinidae > Euura > Euura lappo. The sequence continues at coordinate 5,794 of JAEUYN010002487.1, read as the reverse complement.
ACATTTGCAACGTGAAAGTTTTCCTCTCAACTGTACAGCGACAAAGTTTGATGATATTTTGTATAAACCTGTGTGTGGATACGTAAGTGGGTTTGAAACCTGTTTCATTAAACGAGGGTCCTTCGGACGTATATCCTTCGTGACGGAGAATAACTTCGAAACGAAAATAACATCCCCTTTATACAGACGTTAAACTTTCAGATGATAACGCGGAAAACTTTGTCGAATTAATGACATTAAATTTTTATCCCTCAATATTTTTATCGATTCTGTTACAAAAAACTGAACAAAATTTACTACTTCAAGAGGTAGTGGTTAAATTTAATTGAAAAATTTTCGGCTGTCTCCAGAGGGAGGAAAATTAACTTCCGTGAGGTGTATGAAATTCAACATGAATAACAAGAAGAATGATATCCTCAATTTAGCACGGTCACGTTCATCCGACCTGTTCAACGCCTGAACATATTTTCAACGTCTTACCCCCCTGGGTGGTTAGTCTCATTACGTAGCTGGGGGTTGAAAATTAGGCCGAGTTCATCTCGTCTCTCTGTTCGCGGAATTGCAAATATTTTTTGTAGACTAGTAGCTTTACTACATCTAGACTGAATTTAAGCTCTAAAAAGTATGAAACTTCCGCTTCCCTTTTGTTTCAACTTTCTGTTTTTGTGCTCTTCGAATCAATCGAGAAAAAGTAGATGAACAAAAAAAGAACGAAGTTTGTTCAGTTTCTATGAAAGTGGCTTTATTTTGTTCTAGATTGAAAATCCAGGGTTTTAATATAAAAGTTGGTCGCAAGCACAGTGCCAGGATGTACATGCAAGAGCGTCGACCGCGGAACGGTGCTGCAGCATGCAGGAGTTGCTGTCTTTTCATTATTTCCCTTTTTCCCTTTTTTCATTCTTTTTTTTTTTTTGCTTTTTTTTAGTTGACTTTTATCCTTTTGCAGAAACTGTAACTCAATTTGCGACGAGTGCCGTAGTTCCCGTTATCTTGCCGCTGCTGATGCTGATGCTGATGCTAGCTGTACCAACTATCCTATGTACCGTTAGATTTTTGTTTCGCGAATAGCGTATCTGCACATCGAACGCTAGATAATTATTTTCACAAACTTTATCAGGTCGTTGAAAAATTTTAATTAACGAGAGATAAAAATAAACAATTCAAATTCAAATCTAGCTTACAGAATAATTATCATAAAAGCTCCGATAACGGAATAATTAATTATTGGCATATTTTTAGGGGAATAAAAATGGAAAATTCCTAATTAACGAGGGATGGAAATGGGAAATTGAAATTCAAAAAGCTCTGATAACGAAATGATTGATTATTAGCATATTTCTAGGGAAATAAAAACGAAGGAATTGAGAAAAAAAGATTTTTTTGCTCGATTTTTTACTGGATGAAAAAATAGTACCGTCTATCAGTTCTTTCTGTATCTCTCAGGCGCTGCTTGTATTTGACTCTTATCTCCTTGGGGTAGAGACACGAAATTAATTACCTGGTTCGGTTAGTCCGATAAATTCTGAATAAGAATATAAAAACAACGATCATAAAATTCATTTTTGAGAAAGAAATTCTTATGTTCGTCTCAAAAACTGTTAACTCCAGATGCCATAGAATTAGAGCTTGCAAGAGCTTGCAGTCATTGTCCAACTGAAAATGAGTGTAGATATTTTCGCGAAATTTCAATCAATGCATCGAAAGCTCTCCCCTTGGAATTTCGGTTGGGTACAGTTATTATTGACGAAATAAATTAGAATTTTTCGTTCACCTAAGAAAAAAAGCTCGAATTCAACCTACTTTTAACTTTCCTTTATTCCTCGCTAATAATCGTTATTTATTGAAATTTGGAGTGTGAGTGGAATTCGAGTGCATTTATGTGCATTGTGATAAAATTCGGACACAGTATTGAACAAAGTTTGTCTAAGAGGCGGCGTATCTCTCTTCCACGTATCCTGTGACAATATTATGTTCGATAGTGGGAGAGTAGGGGTCCGGGAGTCACCAACGTACCGTGGAATCACGTTAATCCAGATTATACTGGATTAGAGTAAACGGGGATTAAAACTATCCCAAGAAGAACGAGACTCCGTCCCACCGGCGGGGTTGCATGGCTGCCTAAATTGAGGGAGTTTTGCGGCTTGCGGAGAATGGCAACAACAAATTACGGTCTTATTCCGGACCCCTCGCACCTCTCGGTACCCATCAGGGCGTTTTTTTTTTGTTTTTTTTTCGCAATTTTATCCAGATGTTGTTCCTGTATTTGATTAAAGCTCTTTCATCATCGTCACTTTCCTTTTCTCTTCCCACTTTCCACTTCTCCGGTTTCTATTTTCTGAATTCCCGTTGCGTTTTCAGTAAATCACCTCCAACTATTTTTGATGTGATCGATTTTTTGTCAGGGCTTTCACAAACTTGGGACTGATTAGATAATAAAAATGACGATATTTCGATGACACATGGTCTTTTAGGGTCGCTGATCACGAAGCTGAAGTCAGTTTTGCAAAATTTTAATTTGACGCCTTCGATGTGCTTGAAAAAAAAAAAAAAAACTGAAAACGTTTCGATTTTGATGAAAATTGCTACTCGAAGCTTTTTTGGGTCACTATAATCACAAATCTAAGGTCAGATTAGCAAAATTCAAAATAGTTGGAAACAAATTAAGACTTGGAAGTTCAAAGGCCGGGTCACAGTCAGTTTATTTTTCCACCAAAGCTACCATTTTCATTTTATTCAACACGATTGAGAATTTCCGGCACAAATATCGTGAATAAAATCCGCGGTTTTACTCAAAGAATAACGAAAGCCGCAGTCGTTCATACTAGACGTATTTTTCCTCCGTCAGAGGCGGAGCCTCAACGATAAGAAAAATCCTGGTAAATATCGAGAAGGGGTTCAGAGATGTCGGCGATAAAATTGAGAAGAGAGAGAAAGATGCTTTATCGGAGTAGATTCTATTTCGCAGTACGCATTCGCTTTTTTCTTCTTCATTCTGCAATATAAATTCTAATAGCAGCCCGTCGATACCGACGATAATTCATCCCATCATATCCGACAGTTGAAATTCCGGATTTTAGTGGTAGAGTTGCAGAGCTGGTAGTTCGATTCATCAATCGAATACAGATGGTTTGAAACCGATCATTCAGCTTAATGGCATAGTTAAAGTACGATTAACAGAAAATTAGGATTCGAACAATTTTCCACATACAGCCAGAGAATAAAAGAGGAAAAACAAAAATCATACAGAATAATCGGATGCAAATGACTGACGATTTTTTTTTTAACAATTAACGCTACTTTGAGTTTCGAAAAATAGGCGGGAAAAGAATATTCGATAGATACGACACTGAGAAAGTTATCAAAAAACTTCTGCGATAGATTGTTTGGATTGTACCTATCTGAAATTCAATTGAAAAAAAAAAAATGAAAATCGTGGTGTGTCATTGAGATCAGGGTCATTCAAGCTTTCTCCATCCTCCGAATTCAGAAGAAAAGAATTCAAGATATTAAAAGTCCGACAGAATCGATTGTTTGCGGTGGTAAGATCAGCGCAGACTCAAAATTTCATCCAAAAATATTCAGAATCGTAAGAAGTCGAAGTCAATTGAAGTCACATGAAATCAGTCAAATTCGAGTGACTTTAGGTAAGTTTTAAAGACACTTGAACCCATCCGAAGTCACCCTAACAATAAGCCAACTGAAGTCACCTCAAGTCAGTCATATTCAAGTGGCTTTAGGTAAGACCAAGTTATATTACTTAAAATCAGCTAGAGTCACTTGAAATCTTTTGGAGTCACTAGAAGTCAGCTGAGATCAGTTTAAGTAAGCGGAAGTAAATTGAAGTCACATGAAATCAGTCAAATTCAACTAACTTCAGGTAATTATCAAAGACACTTGAAGTCATCTGAAGTTAGTTGCGGTCAGTTGCAGTCAGTTGAAGTAAATTGAAGCTACGTGAAGTCAGTCAAATTCAACTAACTTTAGGCAAGTGTCAAAGACACTTGGAGTCATCTGAAGTTAGTCTGAAGTTAGTGTTGCGGTCAGTTGCAGTCAGCTGGGAAGGTAAATTGAAGCTACGTGAACAGTCAAACACTAACTTTAGGCAAGTGTCAAAGACACTTGGAGTCATCTGAAGCTAGTTGAGGTAAGTTGCAGTCAGTTGAAGTAAATTGAAGTCACGTGAAATCAGTCAAATTCAACTAACTTCAGGTAATTATCGTAATACTTGAAGTCGGGCTGAAGTTAATGTGTTGCATCAGTTGCAGTCAGTTGAAGTAAATTGAAGCCATGTGAAGTCAGTCAAATTCAACGATCTTAGGCAAGTGTCAAAGACACTTGAGTCATTCAGCTAGTTGAGGTGAGTTGGGTAGTCAGTTGAAGTAAATTGAAGTCATGAAGTTTAGTCAAATTCAACTAACTTCAGGTAATTATCAAAGACACTTGAAGTCATCTGAAGTTAGTTGCGGTCAGTTGCAGTCAGTTGAAGTAAATTGAAGCTACGTGAAGTCAGTCAAATTCAACTAACTTTAGGCAAGTGTCAAAGACACTTGGAGTCATCTGAAGTTAGTGTTGCGGTCAGTTGCAGTCAGTTGAAGTAAATTGAAGCTACGTGAAGTCAGTCAAATTCAACTAACTTTAGGCAAGTGTCAAAGACACTTGGAGTCATCTGAAGTTAGTGTTGCGGTCAGTTGCAGTCAGTTGAAGTAAATTGAAGCTACGTGAAGTCAGTCAAATTCAACTAACTTCAGGTAATTATCAAAGACACTTGAAGTCATCTGAAGTTAGCTTTAGCCGCTGCAGTCAGTTGAAGTAAATTGAAGCTACGTGAAGTCAGTCAAATTCAACTAACTTTAGGCAAGTGTCAAAGACACTTGAAGTCAGCTGAAGTTAGTGTTGCGGTCAGTTGCAGTCAGTTGAAGTAAATTGAAGCTACGTGAAGTCAGTCAAATTCAACTAACTTTAGGCAAGTGTCAAAGACACTTGGAGTCATCTGAAGCTAGTTGAGGTAAGTTGCAGTCAGTTGAAGTAAATTGAAGTCACGTGAAATCAGTCAAATTCAACTAACTTCAGGTAATTATCAAAGATACTTGAAGTCAGCTGAAGTTAATGTTGCGGTCAGTTGCAGTCAGTTGAAGTAAATTGAAGCTACGTGAAGTCAGTCAAATTCAACTAACTTTAGGCAAGTGTCAAAGACACTTGGAGTCATCTGAAGCTAGTTGAGGTGAGTTGCAGTCAGTTGAAGTAAATTGAAGTCACGTGAAGTCAGTCAAATTCAACTAACTTTAGGCAAGTGTCAAAGACACTTGAAGTCATCTGAAGTTAGTTGCGGTCAGTTGCAGTCAGTTGAAGTAAATTGAAGCTACGTGAAGTCAGTCAAATTCAACTAACTTTAGGCAAGTGTCAAAGACACTTGGAGTCATCTGAAGTTAGTGTTGCGGTCAGTTGCAGTCAGTTGAAGTAAATTGAAGCTACGTGAAGTCAGTCAAATTCAACTAACTTCAGGTAATTATCAAAGACACTTGAAGTCATCTGAAGTTAGTTGCGGTCAGTTGCAGTCAGTTGAAGTAAATTGAAGCTACGTGAAGTCAGTCAAATTCAACTAACTTTAGGCAAGTGTCAAAGACACTTGAAGTCAGCTGAAGTTAGTGTTGCGGTCAGTTGCAGTCAGTTGAAGTAAATTTAAGCTACGTGAAGTCAGTCAAATTCAACTAACTTTAGGCAAGTGTCAAAGACACTTGAAGTCATCTGAAGTTAGTTGCGGTCAGTTGCAGTCAGTTGAAGTAAATTGAAGCTA
>JAEUYN010002485.1:0-12197 GCA_018257835.1 Euura lappo | reverse complement strand
TTTGCCGATAACTCGGTCCAAAAATTTTGTTGTTCAATTTCCTTCATTCACACGATGGAGAATTGCTCTACGAAGAAAATGAGACGTCGAGAGACGTAATCGGATCAACAGTGTGTCTGAAACCTTACGACAAGTGATTTTTGAAAAAGTCAATTTTTTATGTGTTATAAACTTTGGATAAGATATTGAGGATTTTTGGACCATGGAAAATTTGCAATTCCAGGCTCTCAAAATCGCCAAAAAAACAACTAAACTATACAATTCCAGAATATAATCAATGAAACTAATTCACTAATTGTGAAATAGAGAAAAAAAAAAGACAAGAGAATCACAGAATATCGAATTTAACCAATTTTATTGTAAGATGGGAAAAAATCAAACCAATTACAGAATGAATGGACTGAATCTAGCTGAAAAAAAAACTCTTTAATAGATTCTTCGACGAGGGGCTATTCACTCTCATCTCGGAAGTCTCTGGAAGTCTTTGGAATTCTTCGATTGAATTCCTAAAAATACTCAAATAGTAGTCTTTGCAAGTCTTCCTTGGAAGTCTTCGGAAGTCTATGGCAGTCTTTGGAATTCTTCGGTTAGAATTCGAAGAATTCCTTATAATACTGAAATGGAAGGCTCTGGAAGTCTTTGGAATTCTTCGATTGAATTCCTAAAAATACTCAAATATTAGTCTTTGCAAGTCTTCCTTGGAAGTCTTCGGAAGTCTATGGCAGTCTTTGGAATTCTTCGGTTAGAATTCGAAGAATTCCTTATAATACTGAAATGGAAGGCTCTGGAAGTCTTGGAATTCTTCGGTTCAGAATTTGAAGATTCCTTATAATACGAAATGGAAGGCTCTGGAAGTCTTTGGAATTCTTCGATTGAATTTAAAATTACTCAAATAGTAGTCTTGCAAGTCTTCCTTGGGAAGTCTTCGAGTCTATAGCGGTCTTTAGGTCTTCGGTTAGAATTCAGAAGAATTCCTTATAATACTAAATGGAATGCTCTGGAAGTCTTGGAATTCTTCGATTGAATTCCTAAAAATACTCAAATATTAGTCTTTGCAAGTCTTCCTTGGAAGTCTTCGGAAGTCTATGGCAGTCTTTGGAATTCTTCGGTTAGAATTCGAAGAATTCCTTATAATACTGAAATGGAAGGCTCTGGAAGTCTTTGGAATTCTTCGATTGAATTCCTAAAAATACTCAAATATTAGTCTTTGCAAGTCTTCCTTGGAAGTCTTCGGAAGTCTATGGCAGTCTTTGGAATTCTTCGGTTAGAATTCGAAGAATTCCTTATAATACTGAAATGGAAGGCTCTGGAAGTCTTTAGAAGTCTTCGATTGAATTCCCTAAAAATACTCAAACTATTGGTCTTTGCAAGTCTTCCTTGAAGTCTTCCGGAAGTCTATGGCAGTCTTTGGAATTCTTCGGTTAGGGTCAGAAGAATTCCACCTGTACTGAAATGGGAAGGCTCTGGAAGTCTTGGAATTCTTCGATTGAATTCCCACAAAATACTCAAATATTAGTCTTTGCAAGTCTTCCTTGGAAGTCTTGATCTATGGCAGTCTTTGGAATTCTTCGGTTAAGAATTCGAAGAATTCCCTTATAATACTATGAAATGGAAGGCTCTGGAAGTCTTTGGAATTCTTCGATTGAATTCCTAAAAATACTCAAATATTAGGTCTTTGCAAGTCTTCATGGAGGTCTTCGGAAGTCTATGGCAGTCTTTGGAATTCTTCGGTTAGAATTCGAAGAATTCCTTATAATACTGAAATGGAAGGCTCTGGAAGTCTTTGGAATTCTTCGATTGAATTCCTAAAAATACTCAAATATTAGTCTTTGCAAGTCTTCCTTGGAAGTCTTCGGAAGTCTATGGCAGTCTTTGGAATTCTTCGGTTAGAATTCGAAGAATTCCTTATAATACTGAAATGGAAGGCTCTGGAAGTCTTTGGAATTCTTCGATTGAATTCCTAAAAATACTCAAATATTAGTCTTTGCAAGTCTTCCTTGGAAGTCTTCGGAAGTCTATGGCAGTCTTTGGAATTCTTCGGTTAGAATTCGAAGAATTCCTTATAAAACTGAAATGGAAGGCTCTGGAAGTCTTTAGAAGTCTTTGGAAGTCTTTGGAAGTCGGAAGTCACCTGTACACCCAAAATTGGAGTGAATAGCCCCTCGTTCTTCGATTTTCAGTTCGAATAAGTTTCAAGTGCGACAAATCGATAGGAAAAAAAATAAGTGGAGTAAAAAAGTATTACTTTATGTGCCAGATCAACGGATTGATTGTGAGTGAAAAAGGTCGAGCGTGGGTGTAACATATTACAATCGCTGAATCGTATAATTTCCATGTCGTATAATACACAGCTGGTATCAGGGCATGTGCAGTGTACGTGTATCGGACATTTTATTCATTTCGAATCCATTCCAGTCACCGATCATTGACGAAGTTGACGCTAATGATTGTAGCGATACCCACGCACCAGGTTAACGACTCTGTGTCCATGTATATGGACGTGGCCAATAATACGACGTAACGTCATAGCCTGTGCGGATGATTTATTACGTTTACAATAATTAATGCACTGCATCGCCGCTTATTACGATAGGAAGTGGCAAACGAAAGAGGAAATAAAAATACCAATGTAGCCTACAAACTTATATTGATAATGATAATAATAATAATAATAATAATAATAATAATAATAATTTTAATGAGCAGATCGAAGAAGAAAACGAGTGGCATAGAAATCTGTGATTAACTTGTCACTTCCTAATGATCACACCTGATCAAACAAAAAATTGAAGAAAAGAGTAGAAAAAGGATTGACCAAAAAAAAAATCACAAGAACATGACTATTAGACTGGGCCAAAAAAATGGACTATTTTTTTTTTTTTTAATATATTGAGAATATCATTCAGTATGGCAAAAAAAAAATTTCATGAAATTTTAAGCCCTTAATATTAACTTGAAGAGGTCTATCATCGCTATTTTTGATTTTTAGTAATAATTTGATGTCTTACGTCAGAACTGTCGAAATAGTGAAGTGAAAAAATTTATGTTCACTTATCCCTTTATAAAATTAAATTCCCTACAAAAAAGGTCTGATTATAGATTTTTGTCAGACAAGCCGTTTCCGAGTAATTAAGCTTAATAAATTGATATAATTTCTCGATTTGACTTTTTTAATTTGGAATTTTGTGACTGACTAACATTAAGCTTAATTACTCGGAAACGGCTTGTCTGACAAAAATCTATAATCAGACCTTTTTTGTAGGGAATTTAATTTTATAAAGGGATAAGTGAACATAAATTTTTTCACTTCACTATTTCGACAGTTCTGACGTAAGACATCAAATTATTACTAAAAATCAAAAATAGCGATGATAGACCTCTTCAAGTTAATATTAAGGGCTTAAAATTTCATGAAATTTTTTTTTTGCCATACTGAATGATATTCTCAATATATTTTTCAGAAAAAAAAAAAGTCCATTTTTTTGGCCCAGTCTAATGACTATATGGGGCATACCATGTCAACTCGACCAATGATTTTCCCTCACCATTTTTGAACCGCTTCACAATTTTTTATGATATTCTCCGAACACAAAAAAGTGCTTCTGAATTTTTTCAGATTTTTTCCGCCGACCCTTATTTTTATGATTATTCGAACCTATCTCAAGATTGCATTTTTTTTAATCCCTAAAAATTCTCAAAAATCTCATTTTCCATCCCGATCTTTTTGACACCCGTACGATGATGGGCCGATTTTTTTTTCCATTCTTTTGAGCACTCTAAACATTTTGAACGAACAAAACGCCAGTTTTCAACGTTACGAAAATTCTCAAAAAATTGCCAAATACCCCGTTGTCAATTCTGAATCCATGAATATTTGAGAATTGGAATGTATCTAGTCTATTTTGAATTTTGCAAATCTGACCCAAAATTCTTGATCTGCGATTCAGAAAACCTAGGAGAAGCAATTTTCTGATATTTCTAATGTTTTCAGTTTTTTTTTTTAAGCATATTGGAGGCACTGAATTGAAATTTTGCAAAACTGACTTCAGCCACGTGATCAGCGACCTAAAAAACCATGTGGTACAAAATTTCGTTCAAATCTGTTGACCCGTTTTAAAAAATATCCTCATTTTTATTCCTAATTTGCAGAATTTTGCTATTTGAATAATTTGAAAAATACTGAACCGATCGAAACCAAAATCTAATCAGTTCTAATTGTTTAGAAAAGCCAGTGAAAATCCAAATTACGTGAACAAATCTGATAGATTCCTCCTTCATTCTAAACGACTTTGAAATCAAAAATTAACGTCATGATTCCCAGATTTTTTCGTCCGAAAAATGTAGCTAATTTATCGCAGTATAAAAAGTGGATAACGATGATTACCCAGCCAGGCGGGTTGTTCAAAGAGCGTTCCATGCTTCTTACGTCTGATCTAATGGTAATTTTCACACGAGTTACTGCACCACTTATACAGACACGGTGCATCAGCTAATAGATAAAACGCTACAACAGACTGAAAGCCTCTTAACCACTTAAAAACCGATACAAGCGTAGGCTACATGTATACTTTATACGTCTGTGTGAGCTTAGAAGTACCTACCTGTGTGCCAAACACTCACTTTGAAAGCCATGCGTTCAGTACCTACAATTTGTGCAAACTCCTCGAGGATCGCTACATATACACATTATTCAAAGTACACGTACCTGAAGCCGGAGGCTGGCTCTCGGTACCCAGAATCAAGTCCTCATCCTCAACTTTCGAGATCCTGTACTGGATGAAAAGAATAAAAAACAGAATGACATGATTTATGCAATAACTATACAAATAATTGAAGGTGGAGAGACATTTATAATAAAATTTTTAGTCAATAATTTTTTGAGTTGCAGTGATTCGAATAATTGATGAATTCAATTCAATCCAATTCAGTCTTCATTTCAAATTGATTTCGTTGATTCAGATTAATCGCTTTTTTTACCTGAATTTCGCTAAATTCAATCAATCAAGTTTGATTTTTTTTTTCAAAATCATTCACGATAAATTTACTCAAATTCAAGAAGAGTATTTGAAGCTTTCAGATAATCAAAAAATCCCAAAATGAATCTAAATATTTTTACACTCACTTGGACTAAAGTGAATCGAGTTAAAAAATAAAGAACGCAAAAAAAAAGTAGAATGAAAAAATTGAGTAGAATTTAAACAAAAATGATTCTGAATAAAAAAATTCAATTTAATTAATTGAATTACTGTCACTCAAAATTCGAGTTATTTTCCTCCTTCTCGAAAAATCGAATTAAAAAAAAACAACGTGGACCGGATATTCCTGCGATTGCATTGCTTGTATGACCTCATCTCGAGAAGAGAGGGACTGGAAATTGGTGCAGTTGTAAATCGTGATCCTCGGTCTCTTTGAAAAAAAAAACAAAAAAAAGATCTCGATTTTAATTGCACACATAAATTTAAATCCGTATACGATAAGTCAGATAAATTCTTGTTCTACTCGAATCTTGCGGCTTTCGCCAAGTCCGCGATTCAACAAGAATTATAGTCTGTTAAGATTTGATGAATGTGTCTGACCGAAACCGTTGCATTTCGCCTTTGGTTCTTCTGGCAATACCTACCAAACCAACCTACCGATTACAGCTCGACGGGATAAAACATCGACCAATATCTGACCAGACACTCTTGAATCCTTAAAACTAATTCAGATCACGTCGATCCGTTTTATTTTAAATTAATTCATCGATGTTGTAACAATCATTAAAATACGAATAAGAGGAAATGAAATTGAGATACTGTTGCGGTAGCGGAAGGAATACCTACTTTTTTTCCTTCTTTTTTCTTCGTGTGAAACTTATGGCTGTATAAGCGTGCATACGGCTACTTGGTTGCTAAACTAGCAATAAACCGTGAAGCTAATTGCCTACAATCATTCACGACAGAAAACGAAACGAAACGAAACGGACATCATCGAGATCGTCGATCGGTGATTGCCGGATTAATTGGGGCTTCAATTTTATTATTACACCGATTCCGATTTACTTTTTCGTTTTCGTTTTTCCTGACAATGAAATTTCTGCTCTAGCTTAAACCAAAAACAAGAAACAAAACAAAAAAGAATAATTATAGAAAAAACAGCAGTCCTCAATCATAGATTCATCAGTGTCCTGCAGGGTTTGTATTCTGCATTTCTACTTTGATTTTTTTGGCAAAAACAAAATAATAATAATAATAATAATGAAAGGTGAAGTAGCAGACCAATCGATAGCCTCGATTATTTTTGGTCCTCCCGAAGATGGTATCTCCATTATGGTATCATTTGCCATTTAGCTTCGGTATGGATTGTAGCATGTCGTTATCATGCTCAGCGGGGAATCCTCCAGCATAGGCCGTGTCTCATTAAACTAAGAACTCCGGGGGTCGTAGAAGCACAAGAAGTAACTACTTCATGCGGAAGGATCGAAAACAACGAAATTAGAAATTGAAAAACAAAAAAGTTACATCAAGAAGACCGAAAGTTTGATAAACAAATGAAAAAAGTTCGATATATTTGAGAAAAACGAAGAAAAAAAAACTATAATAGTGACTGGTATTCAATAATTCAGTTTTCCTTCCGATAATTTCGATGATTCCGAACGTAATGATATTCTTTTTTTGCTTAGGGGGAATGTTGTGAAGTTAGTGCGAATAATCTTTTCAAAAATACGTGTTTGATGATCTGAACCAGATATTGTACACTCGCAAATCGATACGAAAAATATTCATCAAACTTGTATATTTTGACATTTATTTGATAAACATATGCAAAAAGTTCGATATATTTGATAAAACTGGAAAAAAGTGAAGACTGGTCAGGTTATGGAACACCACCCAGCTACTAAACGTTGGTTGTCCCGGTTACTGACGGAATAAACGAACGTGCCGATTTTTTCACCTCAATTTACTACGTAATAAAAATAGTATCTGCTCTGAATTTTTTCTGGTCTAGAAATTGAGAACTGAACTTTCATTTTAAGGCATCTAATCAGTGATCCGAAGAAATGAAAGCATATCATCAAAATGCACCAGGTAGCATCGGCTCGTTCGATAACTGGGACGGTGTCGCTAACCAGGCCGTTCATCTTGGTCGTTGATTTTTTCCCGACTGCGTTTCCATACACCGAGCACACGTACCAAATTTCGGCTCAAAATATTGAAAATTCTAGGAGTTATTAGTCTGTTAGTTTTATCCGCCGAGCCGAATAACTTCTGCAATGGGATCCGACGTGTATCAGCGCGACGTCTGGTGGCCGAAAGACGAAGTAGCACGACACAGATAGATTCCCTACGTCGTACGGTACTCGGTGTCATCCCGAGGAAATGTGATCAACGAAAAAGCTTCTAAAAAATGACCGAAGTTGATGAAAGTGTGACTCAAACAGGAAACAATTTTCTTCTTCCACGGTTGATGAGAGTCCAAATGATGATTCCGAACACGTTGACAGGAATTCTACAGGCACTGCGTAAGACAAAGATGGCGGTTCCAATTCCATGTACAAATTGACTTTCAAATTGGGAAAACTATCCAGAGTCCTCCTAGGACCCTCCCAGAAACCTGACGTTTTTCCCGATTCAAAGGAAGCGTGACGTTTCTCGGAGGGCCCAAGAAGGGCCCTGGACAGTTTTCCCCAATTAAAATACAATTTCCACATACGAATTTTTCCGAAAAATCTCAAATGGAGGATTAATTTTCTGGGTGGTAACCAGACCGAGAGAAACGTACGTAGGATAACTGCGATAACTGCCTCGCACGTCATAAACTTTTGGGAAGTGAGGTTATGTAGATAGTGGGTAGTGTGTAGTGGGTAGTGGGGGCGAAGAAGGTCTGTAGCAGTTGTGTCGGAGACGGATGTCCGTAACGTTATACGCACAGACAGAGCGATATAACTGCACTGTATGGGGAAAAAGACAGAAACGAGAAAATACGAAGGTGCACAAAGTTTGACCAAAGTTATACAGTTTAGGTTATGCTACGTACATTTGTACCTCAACTTGAGTCAAAATCTCTGTACGTTACTCCTCCTCTTTTTCTTTCTCTATAACATCGTGCACCTAATGCAGTGGAAAGAATTACACCCTGAGTTGCTCGTACAATTTTTTTTTTTCACTTACCTTTTCTTTCTTTTATTCGGTAAAAATGATATTTATTGATACAATTATGTCAAGCAACATACTTTTTAACTTCCCGTTTCTGTGTTTTCAGAGAAAAAAGGAAGTTATTGTGATCAACCCGAAAATGAAAAGTTGAGTTTTCACTAAATCTTCACATTTCGAGGTCCAAAGAATCACCTCCGACTATTTTCAGTTTCACGTCTGGGTGTGTGTGTGTGTGTGCGTGACCACATTTTTGTCCGCGCGATATCTCGAGAACGCGTGGTCGGATTTCGATCAGCTTGGGCTCAATCGACGGGGCTTTTCTAAACTTAGAACTGATTAGATTTTGGCTTTGATCGGATTAGTACTTTTTGAACTATTCAAATAACAAAATTCTAAAAAATGCAACAAAAATGACGATATCTTGAGAACGAATCAACGGATTTCAATTAAATTTGGTACCATATGGTTTTTTTGATCGCTGATCACGAATCTGAAGTCAGTTTTGCAAAATTTTCATTTGGCGTATTCGATATGCTGCAAAAAACTAAAAACATTTGGATTTGGATGAAACTTGGTACTCGTAGGTTTTTTGGGTCACTGATCACGAATCTGAAGTCAGATTAGCGAAATTCAAAATGGCGAGTCCGATTTGCTGGGAAAAATACTAAAAACATTCGAAATCTTACGGAAATTTGTACTCGAAGGTTTTTGAACCGCTGATCAAGAATCTGAGGTCAGATTTACAAATTTCAAAATAGCTGAGAATAAAATAAATAACGGGAAGTTCGAAGGCTGGCTCATAGTCAGCCCAAACCCGCTTGTTTTACTTTACGAATATTCAGGAAAGCATTCGAGTTGGACGGTCGCATATCAAATCGGAGATGATAAGGTTTGGAGACTCGGTGAATTGACGTAACCCCACGCGGTCTAGATCTTCAAAGCTTGATTCGAGGGTTCAATTCTGTGCGTACCCTGGTGAAAATAATTTCTACGCCAAACTACGAAAAGAATCTACGAAAAAGTATCGGATTTCGGACTTTTCGTAGTTTATTTTTACGGCAGATTTTGTACAGAGTAGTAGTTTTTCGTAGATAGTTGTAGAATGAAATTCGATGTCTATATGAATTGTCGTTTCTAGGTATTCATAGTTTATCGTAGTTCCTCGTAGTTTTTTCGTAGATAGTTGTAGAAGCCAGTTTCGGGATTGTACCTGGATCCTACCCGTACCGCAATTTAATAAACGAAGCGATTTCATAGTAATTCGACCTATTTTTAGAAAAAATCTACTCAACGTTGATGGAATTATTGAATTTAAAATTAAAAAAAAAAATTTACCCCCAGAAGGATTTGAACCTAGCTCACTTTTAGGGGCCACCCATCCAAGTACTGACCGCGTCCGATGTTGCTTAACCTCGGTGATCCCCAGATGTATGGTCTTCAACTCGCCCAAATTCATCTCCTTGCAGAACTTGACATTTTCTGGCAACATGAAGTTAGTGACTGACATGGAACTTCAACGGAATATTTGAAAAGCTTTGTCACGTTAAGCTTCATATTCTGCCAGCTTTTCGTAGAAAATCATACATTATAGTAATTTTGCGTAGAAATTCGTACTATTCAACAAACAATCGCCAAAGTTTAATCAAATCCTTCCGGCAATTAGACTTTTCACTTTTGTTGTAGAAAATTCTAAATTATCGTAATTTTTTGTAGTTTTATACTTGCGATCTACGTAAAAGATTCTCATACATTTCAGTCGTAAATTTCTGTAAATGTTCGTAGATATTCATAGTTTGTGCAATTCTTATCTACCATATTCCGTAAAAATCTACGAAAAAATTTTCGGGATGATCATGGTCGTAGATTTTCGTAAACTTTCGTAGATATTTGTAGTAAAGATATTCTGTTGCTTGAAAGATGTAAATTTCCATAATTAATCATGAAATTTTGTAGTTTTCTACTTTCGGAACTACGAAAGACTACGAAAAATTACGAGAAATTGCAAACAATTCCGATTTTCTGAACATTTCTACGATTTGACAGTTTTTGTAGTTTGACGTGAAAATTATTTTCACCAGGGATATTCCGTTGTCGGGAAACTGTAGATTTTTGTAATTGTTCATGAAAATCCGTAGTTTTCCACTGCCAAAACTACGAAAAACTACGACAAATCAAGACAAGAACATTCAGCTTCATTCCGTTTGTAGATTTTCGTAGATTCCCGCAGATACTCGTAGAACTGATATTCCGTTGTGGGAAAACTGTAGATTTTCGTAATTGTTCATGAAAATTCGTAGTTTTCTACTTCCAAAACTACGAACAACTACGACAAATTACGAAAAATTATGAATTATTACGAAAAACCTCGTTTTTCTACGCATTTTTACGCTTCGGTATTTTTCGTAGTTTGGCGTAGAAATTATTTCACCAGGTACCCTACCCTCTCCTATCCTATGCAGATGTTCCACGATGAATACGTCAATTCGAAAATTTATAGACTCCTGTTTCAGTTCCTTTTTCTTTTTTTTTTCTTTTATGATTTATGAATCCCGGTGCTCCGCAGTTCGTACTAAAAAATGAACCATATCTCATATACGATATACGATATTACCTACAATACAAGTTTATACTTGTTATTTTATTTTATTCGATTTTATACTCTCATAGATACATAATGTACAGCGTGATTCAACGAATTGTACATTCTCCAAAAATCATTGATATCTTATCCAAAGTTCATAACACATCGAAAAATTGACTTTTAAAAAAAAAACCGTCTGTCTGAAACCTTGCGACAAGCGATTTTTGAAAAAGTCAATTTTTCGATGTGTAATGAACATTGGATAGGATATAAATGATTTTTGGATTATGGAGAATCTATTGAATTACCCTGTACTGGTCTGGTATCGTTTCCTTCCTTTTTTTCTTCTTATATACATCATATTCATGTTGTCGTATTCCGGTGTTGCAAAGACGTAAATAAACCTACGTGAATATAACGTTGTACACAACGAGTCAGCTGTTATTAGAAAGTTTTGTCCCAGAGCCCATCATAAATCTGATATCAATTCATCTGGTACAATGTATATCCATCTCTATCCACGCCTCGTTATCTCTCTCTGTCTGTTATGCTCGATATTGTAACACACCGAGTGTCTAACTGTCTATTCGTGGCATATTTATTTATACTAATGGATAAATTAAACGTATGGATCATTATTGTTGGCTACAATACTTGATAATAGATTTGGGAAAAGGTAGGCGAAAGTAACTCGTTGAGTTGACGTGTCAATGTAGTCCGTGAATTATCTTCGTTATTTACCTGAATAAACGGAAAATTACCTCAATTAATCAGAATTACTTGAATCAATTGAAATTATTGAAACAAAAATGAATATAAATATTCAAAAGTTCCCTCGAATCAAATTGACTTTTTGAAAATTGATGGCAAAACTATTGAATCAATCTAATTCAAAAGTCAAGTTGAATCAGGTCGAACAAAGTTGAATTTAGTCAAAACTGAATTGAATTGAAGTTGAATTGAGTCTGCGAAATGAATTTAAGTAAGCTGAATCAAAATCAGTTGAATTGAAGTCGAGTTATGTTGAATTGAATTGAATTGAATTAAATTGAAGTTGAATTGAAGTCGAGTTACGTTGAATTTAGTTGAATTGAATTGAACTTGAATTGAAGTCGAGTTATGTTGAATTTAGTTGAATTGAATTGAAGTTGAATTGAAGTCGAGTTACGTTGAATTTAGTTGAATTGAATTCAAGTTGAATTAAGTCAATTCAGATTGAATTCAGTGCGGAATTGAATTTAAGAAAGTTGAATCAAAATCAGTTGAATTGTAGTCGAGTTATGTTGAATTCAGTTGAATAGAATTGAAGTTGAATTGAAGTCGAGTTATGTTGAATTTAGTTGAATTGAATTGAAGTTGAATTGTAGTCGAGTTATGTTGAATTCAGTTGAATTGAATTGAAGTTGAATTAAAGTCGAGTTATGTTGAATTCAGTTGAATAGAATTGAAGTTGAATTGAAGTCGAGTTATGTTGAATTTAG